>JAASGX010000819.1:0-13356 GCA_023334415.1 Phytopythium chamaehyphon | reverse complement strand
TTCACGCAGTTTCAGGTTCTCAAACCACCGTTTCTGCTTCGTCATTCCAGACAGATGTCTGTACTCTCGCCCGTGAATTTGAGCACATGTCGTCCTTGGATCATCAGATCCCAAGGTAGTGTCGGGGTTGTCATTTGTGGAAATATCACCATCAATTGCTGCTGTTGCAAGATTTCTGAGGCCGGGATCAATCCCAATCATCACATCTGGAGAATAGTTAGCAGGCAACGCAGCCCACTCGAAATCAACTTCGGCGTTATGTACCAGCTTGTGTCGTTTCTTTCGCCCTGTCTCCTTTTTTTTCAGAGCTTCAATCTCCAGTTCGTGCACTGACTTTTGGTGGAACAGAAGCACGGATGCAGAGTAGCCATTAGTAGTTATCTGGTTGGCAAAAAGCCGACTTGCGTACGGAGCCTTCATCTCGTGATCAAGGCTATTAAACGTTTGTTTTGTAATGGTGCTACTGGCCAGCATTGTTTCAAACTTGGAGACGCTTCGAGCCGCTGGGGGCACTGCGCTCGGCCATCTTCGGCGAGGTGCTGCTGGCGCGCGACCGCGTGACGCAGGAGCGCGTGGCCGTCAAGACGGTCGAGCTGGCGCTGGCCGTGCGGCGCCAGACCCGGAGCGACGCCAACAGCAGCTCCAATACCAACAGCGACGGAGCCAGCGTGCCGGTGCAGGAGAACGTGCTGCGTGAGGTGGACGTGCTGGAGCGCGTGGTGGCGCTGGGCGCCACCCGAACGTCGTGGCGCTGCGCGAGTGCCTCGTCTCGCGGGGCGAGACGCTGCACATCGTCATGGACTTCTGCGACGGCGGCGACCTGTACGACGCCTGCATCCTGCGGGCCGAGAGTCCGGCGCCCAGCGAGGACAGCGAGTGCCAGGACAGCAGCAAGCAGGGCCAAGGCGGGCCGCCGTGCCTGGCCAAGCGCCTGGACGAGCGCACGGCGCTCGCTGTTCGCCCTCTCGATAATCTCAACGGTGGTGGCAACATGGTTGGTGTGCTACTAGGCGTTGCAAAACTGCCGCCCGCTGGAACCGTTGCAATCGAGTGGTTTCGTAGCAGGAATAAACTGTGCTAAGAGGCGTTGCAAAACTACCGTCATGTGGAACCGTTGTTTTGGCCCTGCGAGGCAAAGCTCGAATGTTCAAATTGGAATTGGCCATGCCAAAGACGACCAAGAGCGCGAAGATGGCCAAGAGCGCGAAGACGGCCAAGAGCGCGACGCCGACCAAGCGAGTGACCCGCACATGCAAAACGTGCAAGACGTGCAAACGCGTTTTTAGCACCAAGTATGCGCTTGGCCGCCATCATAAAAAAATGTTCAAGTGCGACAAGGCGTCACAGACTGCGCTAGCTGCTGCCAGGAAGGCCAGGCGCAGCAAGCGCAACATGCTTTATCACGCGAGAAAGAAGTGGGGTGTCAGCAAAAAAAATATGAGCGTGGTCGAAATGCTAGACATCCTCGCCACCAAGATTCCAACCCATTTGCCGGGAAACCCATAACTTTGCTAATATACTGAAATTTGTATTGACTGTATGCTATTAAGTAACTTGACACATGGCTTTTTAGTGCTTGAGGTTGGCCTGGACCTCGTGCACCACTTCGCGGAACTGCATCATCTGGCCTTGGGCGACGACATGGCGTGGAGCTTCTCGAGCGCGTCGATCGCCTTCAGGACGTCGTTGACGAGCATGTTGGCCATGTGGTATGAGAAGTTCTGCTTCACGACGACGCGCATGATGGTCAGCGACTCGGCTTCCTGGAGCACGTGTACGTACGCTATTCTCGCTGGTATCGGATTCACGGGCCAGTCATACAAGCAAGCGAGCTCCTCAGTGGGAATCATTTGCGATATCGTGGCCGTTTGCCTGTATGGAGCTCCGTTCGAGCGACTCGCCCACGTGCTCAAGCACAAGTCAGCGGTGTTCATCCAGCTCCCCATGGTGATCGCAGGCACCATCAACAACGCGCTCTGGGCATTGTACGCGTTGCTGATTGGAAACTGGTACATCCTCGTCCCAAACGTGGCATTCATGGTCATCGGATTATGCAGCATGATCCTGGATGCGATTTACAAACCGAAGACCCACCCGCTGCTGCTCCATGCTGAGAGTGAGCTCGTCCTCGACATCACTGAAGATGGCAATCTGACTCCTATGGAGCAATTCGAGCGAATGAGCACTTCGGAACTCATGTCTCCAAGCACCGTGAGGGTGAGTGTATCTGCAGTCATCTGGCCGCGCGAGAAAGTCTGAGTGGCTGTTCGATATCACCTCAATCCACAAGTAGCATCCGACTAGCTCGGATTTGGATGCATACAGCATACAGACTATGTGTTGATCACGGGTCTAATACGAGTCTAAACAGCAAATCACTTGGAAAATGTATGGGATACGCGCGCTGCGGTTCAACATCAACTAGAGAATGAACGTCACCCGTCACGCCAAGTTGAAGCAGTCGAGGCAGTAGCTGCGGACCTCGAGCGCCGCGCTGCACGCCCAGTCGGCGAGCCCCGGGGCCTCGGCGCCGTACTCGCGCAGCAGCAGCTCGAGCACCTCGCAGTGGCCGCGGCCCACGGCCTCGGCGAGCGCGTCGGTCAGCGCCAGGGGCAGCGACACGCGGCCCAAGCGATGCAGCAGCAGCGCGAGCTCCAGGTCGCCGAGGCGCAGCGCGTGCTCGATGGCGGCGCCCGTCTCCATCTCGGACTTGTGCACGGCGATCCACTGCATCACGGGCCGGCGCGAGTTGCGAGCTGCGAGGATGAGGTGGGCGACCTGCACCTCGCACAGCCCCTGTCAGGTGGCCGTTGGAGACGGCGCGCGCCATGGCGGCGCCCGTGCAGCGCTCCTGCCTGTGCGCGTAGATCCACTGCAGCACGTCGAGGTGGCCGTTCGCGGCCGCGCCATCCATCGCGGCGGTGGTGCAGCCTTCCTTCCGATGGCTGTGGAGCCACTTGACCATGTCGAGGTGCCCGTTCTCGGCAGCTTTGTCCATCGCAGCCTTGGAGCAGCCTTCTCGGCGGCGCACTTGGAACCAGCGCACGACGGCAAAGTGATTTTCAGCGGCGGCCCAATCCATCGCCTTGGACGAGCAAGCGCCTTTGGGGTGGCGCTGCTCCAGCCATTTGACAATGTCCAGCCTCCCGATGCGCGCTGCTCCATCCATCGCACAGACACCCACTTGACAATCTCAAAATGACCGCCGAGTGCGGCATGATACATAGCGCCGGTTGCGCGGGGGCAGCTCCATTGAGCGCACAGATATTTGACCAAGTCAAGATTCCCTTTAGCTGCAGCCACTCCCACAAGCCTCGAATAGCACTTGTCTTCTGTGCCACCAGCAAAATGCCAATTCTCCAGCGTCCACTTGATCGTCTCCCACGAGCCAAAGTGTGCCTTGGCGCGCAGCGCGCCTATAATCTCGTTCGAACGGGCACGTTGCCAAGCTTTCGTTGTGCGGAGCCACTGCACAACCTCGAGGTGTCCGCGTTTGATGGCTGAGGCATTCTGATGGAACTCGACAACCATTCCGATCGTAGAGGTTCTGGAGTTTCTCGAGCTCGCCGCTTTCTGTAGCTGCGATCATCAAGCTTGGCCATTGACGAGAGCATTCTGCCGTCGGCCATTTGGCAAGCCAAGTCATTGCTTTGATGGTCTCGGCCAGTGGTATTGGTATCTGAGGTGCCAGCTCCGTTTTGCCTGGTGTTTCAGAACAGGGATTTTGAAGCAGCCACTCGACAACGTCAGCTCGACCATAGCTCATTGCAACCCGCAGCTCCTTGTAGCCCCAAGCCACACGCTTAGTGTGGTGCTCGTAAAGCCACCGAAGAATATCCAGTCGACCCCAGCGAGCAGCTTCTTCGACAGTTTGTCGCACTCGGCCAGACGGAAGATAGACTTCGACGAGCCACTGCACCATGACCAAGTTTCCCGAATGCGCTGCCGTCACAAGAATCGGTAAACTGTTTGTGCTTGTGCAGCGGGTCCACATCGATAGGCTCAACTGCAGCGACGCGCTTCAGCCAGTACGACATTTTCACAGGATTTGCCCCGATCAGCGTTGAGCACGCTGCAGAGATTCTCCAGTGCTGAGCAACGCCGATATAGCTCTCGATCATATCGATCACGACGTCGATTTGCTCCAGCCGAGGCTTTATGTGGCGACAGACTAGCGGCGTGGCCCCAGCCTCTCGCTTGGACTCAGACTCTGAGCGCTCGGGTCTTGACGTGGAGCCGATGCTGTACTCTCCGTCATTCATCTCGTGACGTCGCTTGCCTGTTACAGGCAAGAGCCCTGCCAAGTAGCTAGACGCAGCACCCATGACTTACTGATGCAAGTGGCCAAGCGACCAACGGTGGAATGTCCAAATTATGAGACGAGGAGACTCAGGAAAAGCAAAAAGTCTATTGATCGTAGTCAAACAGGTAGAGCACCTGGTTCCTACCGGCGAACGGCAGGAATGCTGTGTGGATGTGCTGGTGCTTGGCTACCAAATACTCGACAAACGCTTCGTACGTCTCCACTCGTTTGCCATCTGGACTGGTTCGATTCGGGAATGCTCGACTCATGACACAGCATGGCACGATGGCAAATGACTTACGGAGTCCAAGCGCAGCGTCGACGATGGCCTCGGTTGCCTCATCTGGATGCATCCCGACAATCAGCGAGCAGTCTCGCAAGAACGAGGAACTATCTTCGATAGCCTGGGCGTCGAGACAGCACATCAATTGTGCGCACACATCTCGGCCGTGGTCCCGCTTCGATTCTTGGACGATGCGCCGGCTACGCTTGCTAAGTTTCATGGGGCGCTGCATATTTCATGTCATGAGCATGTCAGATTCGATCGCCATGACAGACGTGGTTATGCATGGAATATCATGCTTACCGGATCGATGAGCGTAGTGGGAATGCCGCGAAGATTCCACAGCTCAATTGGAATGTCTCCTTTGCCGCCAGCAACGTCCAGGACACCTTCTCCAGCCCGCATCTTGCCCTCGCCAACATTTTCGACCAACCAGTCGCAAAAGATGCGAGCCCGGTGTGCCTTTCCTGCCTTGGAGTGAGGGTCCACCTCGTCATCCCCGGCGATTCGACTAGCAGAGGCTCGTTGAGCTGTCCGTATCTCCAGCCACCTTCGGCGGTTGACGTCGAAATCGGCAGGGTCTCCGTGCCAAAAGTGGCATTGCGCGCCGCGACGGCAATTGACCCCGCCCGCACCCGAGAAGTAGTACTTGCACGCATTGAAGCCGTCAATGACGACCATGTTGGTGTATTTGGGTGCAGTATGTGCTCGATCGCCAGGTTCTCCGGTGGTTGCGATTGCGCGCGAGGACGGCGCCAGTGCAAGCGAGCCCAGTCTGGAAGCTAGCACCTCCTCAGCTTCAGCATTGGCATTCTCGACTTGTGCTTTCTGGTCCAAGAATGCGTCGGCGTGATGGTCCGACCACCGCTCCTCGACTTGAATCGAGTGCAGCAGTAGCAGGAACAGGATCGGCTGCTCATCCGCAGCATCCTGCTGCGCGTGCTGCTGCTTCCGCTGCAGCATGCCGCGCGCAGTAACCGTGTCGCCCAGATGCACGTCCCAGTTGATCTGCCGGATCGCGTCAAAGTCGAGCACGCCCTCCTGAGCGCGGATCATGACCTCCAGCAGCTCTGCCAACGCGTACAACGCTATTAGACATCGCTCCAAGGCGCTGCAGCCGCAGGAGCAGACGCACCGCCATCCTGCAGCCTGATGTCGCTGAACACGAGGCCCTTGCTGGTTGCCACCACCGCCACCACTGCGTCAATGCCGGATGGCTACACTAGGCTGCAGTTTCCTCGCGACCCACGTACGACAGCTTGCGCCTGCGCACGAACTGGCCCCTCACGGCCACGCGCACGCCTCCAGTCACCGCAGCCGCGAGTCGCTCGCGCGCCAGTCGCTCAAGCGGCGCCATCGCCACGGCGAGCACGGGCTCATCGTGGGATGCCATTCCGTGGTCATCCAATGGACCAGCCGTTCCAGCTCCAGCGCGCCTAGCGCGCCCAGCTGTGCCCCGACAGCTACTAGCGCGCCCAACTGCGCCGCGGCTGGCCGCACGGCTGACGCTGCTGCTGCTGGCTGCCGCGGCCGGCGAGCTCAACCTGGTGCTCGTGAGCGTGGCGTGCTGGGCAAGGGGTGCTGCCGCTCAAGAGCCTGACCGAGGAGCTGCCCGAGGTGTGTGTGTGTGTCTGTATACTCACTGCGACGGACGGAGGGCTGACGGCGGGGACAGAGCTGCCGGCATTGAGTAACGACCTCGACGGGCTCGAGTGCATCTCGCTCGGCAACATGGTGCCGAAAGGGAGGCCCGCGTACAGGGGCTGCAGACTTTAAGTGCCTACGAGAGCTACCTGGCCACGCTGAAGTGCTACGGCTCGTTCCAGCGCCCCATGCTCGCGGTGCTGCTGGAGGACTTGGAAGTCGACCGACCCGACATGCTCATTGTCGCCGTTGGGCTTTGACGCCGCCGACGGACTTGCCTTACGTCGTCAACAACCCGCACATGCTGCTCGACATTGGACTTGCCGCCAGCCTACGTCCCCACGCCCTTCACCAACTACTCGACGCACGTATGTTGGGCTCGCTGTCGGAGCTCGCGACGTCAACGAGATCTTCTCACGCAACGCCAGTCAGATCTCGTTCGAGGAGCTCAACCGGTGGGGCTGGCGCCAATGATCATTGATGGGGCGGGCCTTCGTGTGGTAATGGGCTCGCACTGTTGGCTCAGCAACTCGTACAACCTGGTGCTGCACACGCCTGGGAACCTGCTGTACGACGGCGTCATCGGAATCATCACGAAGCACTTGGAGACAACAGCGCGAGAGGTCGGCGCCGCACCGGACGACCAGCTGCTCGTCGTGCTCAACCACAAGTGAGACGACCACCACCAGGTCATCATGGCCATGGTGCGCGACAACCTCATGTCCATGGTGAGTGCGCTGGATCACTTCGGTATGCAGCTCATCGATACCTCACCGTCTAACAGCTTTGTGCACGAAACCAGGACCGGACGTACGTCACGCAGAAGCGCCAGGCACTCGGCTACGACTGCAGGCTCTACATCTTCCATGACACGATCGCGCGCAGCCCGATGCTTCGGGAACGACTGCGCAGCCACTGCTGCCTAATATTGACCTCGAATGCAACGGCGAGCTCATCGACCGCGGACTCAGCAAGAACGTGCTTCGCATGCTTGTGGACCATGGCGAACACAGCCTTTGAGTGCTACTTCCTCGAGCGCACGCTCACATTCTACCGAGCAGAAGCACAGTCAACGCTAGACATGGCGATCTGAGCCTGTTTCTCGTGGGTAATCCAAAGTTGGGCAACGGCGCTGCCGCAGCTGGACAGGTCTGATCTGACGCCTAAGGCAATGTGCTCATGGAGGTGGTGAGAAGATAAGTGACTTCTAGATGCAGCTCTTGGACAGTCTATTTGCTTTCGCCGTCGCCGCACAAGAAGTTTCCCAGTCAAGCAAGCCTCCGTGGCATCGCCGAGTTGGCGAGAACGCCTTCCTCAATGACTGCCCAAGCCCACATGCAACACGCCTTCTACGCCATGATTTTGCCTGCGCAACCGATCCGATCGGTCGCGCAGGCAAAATCCGTAGGAAGGCGTTTTACGCTGGAAGACGTACAGTCCAAAGCGGCGATGTGCGGATCGCGCTGGAGCCGCCCATGCATGGATAGTATCGTACGAAACATTGGCAAAGGCCAGCTGATGGCAGCGCCGCCCTCGCGCCAGGAGCGCGGTCAGGAACTGCGCCAGACCAAATTGACGGGCTCGCTTGAAACTCAACTTGTCCCAGCCCCTACCCTGGCGTGCGGCCTGCAGCACACTTGGCTTTTGTATACGCGGTCTGGCAAAAAATCGCGCTCGTCACGCCTCCTCTATTGCTTCAAGTTAGTAAAAGTGTGTCCAACGCTCTCGCCGCTGTCTCGAAAGATCCGGAGTGTCCAACAAATCGTGCTGGATCCAGTATGCCGCTACGAACCTCCTGACGACGGGTGAATCCTAAACTAAGTACTCCATTGTTTTCTCCGTGCTTGCCCTTTCCCCTCCCTCTTTCGGCGCGCCTCGCGTTCTATTCATTTCGAGCGGGGAAGAAGCCGAGCGCCTCGAAGGAGACAGGCGCGGCGGCAAGCGGCGGACCGAGCCGGCGACAACAGACCATCGACGACAGCCAGGAGACTGGCAGACAGCAGGGCGCGAGAGCTCGCGGAGGCCATGCAGGCGGCGCCGCTGCCCACGTGCGGCGAGTACGACGCGCTGGACGCGCACCTGGATGAGCTGGAGGAGCCCGGCGCACGCTTCCTGCAGGACTTTATGGCGGCACCCCAGGCCCCGGCGGCCGGCGGCGCGGACGGCACGCCGATGAGCAACGGCTACACGAGCGAGGAGTCGGACTACTCGGTGGCCACGCCCTCGGACGAGCAGATGTTCCAGGACGTGTCCTTCCTGCCCGCCGACACGGACGAGCTCGTCGAGGTCGTCGCCGACTTCTGCACCAACGACGACCTCACGGCGCTCACGCCCCAGCAGCAGCAGAAGTTCGGCGGCAAGGTCATCAAGGGCAAGGTGCGCGGCGGCGTCGAGCGGTTGGGATAAAATAACTGGAGGAGGATACTAACGGGTCACGTACACGTGCAGACGTCCAAGTACCGCGGCGTGACGCAGACGAGCAAGACCTCGTGGGGCGCAAAGTACAGCGCCAAGCGCATCACCAACACGTGCAAGACGCCTGACGAAGCCGCGCGCGCGTACGACCAGTACCTCAAGACGTACTACCCGCAAAAGTACTCCAAGTTCGCCAACTTTTGCGAGAAGTGCGGCCGCTTCGTCAACCCCCTCGGGCTCCCAGAGTACAAGAGCGAGTGCGGCTGCTCGGGCGATCCATCACTGTCGTCGTCAACGTCTTCGTCGACATCCACAGCGGCAGGATCATCCGCATCAATGGACTCTCCCAAGAAGGAGGTCATTCGCAGCCAAGTCACGACCCCTACGGCTACGGTGTCGTTGAACCCTCCGACTGCCCCTTCGCCGGCAGCAGGCCCCATTAACCCGGCGGAAGATGAAGACGGCAACTTGCGCGCCAGCAACCTTTCCGTCGGCTCGCTTAAGTTCGAGAACGACGAACTGTTCTCCGAGTCGCTAAACGAAGTTGCCAAGATGGCGGCTGGCGAGTTTGACGACGAGATGGACCAGTATACTTCGGTCTCGTCCTTGCAGAAGCGGGATAGCCTGCCGATGGCGGTCATTAGCTCAGCAGTGGACTCTTTCACGCAGGAAGACAACTTGGACCAGATCATCCAGGATATCAACGGCCCTTCTAGCTCGCTGCATAAGCGACCGTCGTTCTCTGCGGCTGCTATCGCTGACATCCAAGCTGCTGGTAGCTCTCTTGCGACGAAGAACAGTAACGAGAGCATCGACATGCTTTCAATTGAGCCGACTACTGGCAGTGCGTCGTATGTCGATTTCAGCCCTGAAGAGCTTCAGGATCTCAGCGAGTACTTTCTCTCTGACAACGATGCCGCCGTGGTCGTCCAGGGACAAATGGGTGCGTTGGCGATTGATAGCGCTATGCCTGAGGATCAAAGTGCTGGAGTTCCGTCGCGGCAGGGTGGATACAAGAAGATGCATAGTCTGGACTACTCTGAAGATGGCATGAACAGCCAGCGCTCCATGACTATCAAGGAGGAGGTATCGATGATGGACGTGGATGCCATCGCGAACTCGTTCCTCCGGGTCAACCCGATGCCGGCAATGCCAGTGACCAGTACTGCGAGCACTGCTACGGCATTCCCTGCTCGCATCGAGATCCAAACTCCATTCCTCGAGAAATACTGGCGCAACGACCGCAAGAATATTCAGTGCTTCCCTTATTGCCCCGAGCATGGCGACTACTACCGCGTTCGCATTGAAAACCTGCAACACCGCTGCAAGGGTGTATGCCGCGCGGCTGTGAAGGCGCAAATCGTGATTCCAGTCATGCAGCCGCTCTCACAATCGGGCCTGATGGTTCTCTCGCGATGCAACAGCACATTTTCGCGCAACGAGACGATGTCATCTCAGCTATCACTCAACTTGTCGGAGATGAAGACGCTCCAGGCCGTGAGTGCTATTGGCGTGATTGACAACTATGCTCCGGTGGAAGGAGGCATGGGTGCCCAGTTCGATGTGACGTTCTATCCTGACGTATGGAAGTTCGAGTTTGACCTTCCCAAGAAGCGCCGACACGTGCAGAATGCTGGCATGATGGATGCTGATCTGGACAACGCTGGCTCGGAGTTCCTTTACTTCTTTGAGATTGACGTGTTCTATTCACTCGACAAGACCGCCTTTCAGCGCATGGGCCATTGCGAGTCGGTTAACTTCCAGATCGGAAACACTCGCACGCTGCTGCGACAGCGCAACAAAATGACCGACGCATCGACCCCCACGCAGCGCAACGACGACATTGTTACAAGCACCGACGGACTCCCGGAGAAGAAGCGGGTCAAGGTGATCGCGGGGCAGCGCGATGTAGCCATGTCAACAACTTCCATGAGCGAGGACCTCAGCGCTGATGTCCGCTCAAGCGACCTCCCGAAGGTCAAGCCAGATGTGTGGAAGGACGACGACAGCACTGCCCACGACCCTGCGTCCGACTACAACCCGTACATTTCCCCCAAGCCCCATGCGGTCGAGGTTACGGCGGCTGAGCCCAAGGTCAAGGTTCAGCCAGCGACAACGACTGCACCGGAGATCCCGTCTGTCGATTTGGTCGAGAATTACAGTCTCACCAAGATGTTCGGCTATGCGCTCGTGTGCGTGCCGCTTTCGGTGCTCTTCCTGCCAGTCGGGCTCTGCCTCCTATTGGTATTTTTGCTGCTACCACCAGTCGCACCATCCGTGGTCAAGACGCTTGATACATTGGCAGACATGGAACTGTCACGTGCCAACAGCAGCATCGTCGCGAAGGACCAGCGCATGGTGCTGCACACACTCTTTTCGACGGGGGAGTCGAGCGGTAAGAAGCCGAGTGTTTTCCGCTACCACGGCAACGGTGCTGTTTGGTCTCGAATTGTGTACTTCTGCGGCGTCAAGTTCGTCATATCGCTCTTGTCTCTGGTCGCGGCGTTGCCGCTTACGCTGTTTGCGTTGCTGCTTTTCCCGATTCGCCCAGTCTCCAAGGCTATCGGCCAGGCTGCGTGCGGTTGCGTGCTCTGGACGCGCGAGTACTCGCGCAACACGACCGGCAAGCCGCTCGCCCCTGCGCCTTACGACGTGCATGGTCAACTTGTGTGAAGCAAGCTGGCGCATTTGGACGGGGTAGCTCACCCGACCGGGCGTCAGTGCGCGTCGTAAATTATAATTTGGCGACGGTCGGGCGAGCAGAAGGGAAACAAGGGTATGCGAACTCCAAGGTGTCTCTACTCGAGTAAGGTACATGTAAGTGGCGTGCATTCGGGCTCGGCGGGAAGGCTCGCCGCGTCAATAATTTGCAAAAACAACAAAAAGAAACTTGTGCATACAGAGCAGGCGCCAGTTTATCATCAATCGTCATCGTGTCGTCGTGTGTCGTGTTTATATAGACCAACTTCTCCGGAATCGGCCAGCAACTCACTCACCTTCGCTAACCTTTCCGCCCTCTTTGTGCTGCGGTAGCAGCACATTTACTTGGAGCGGAACTCCTCACCGCCCGTCACGTTTTCAAACTGGCTGGCAAAGTCGTCTATCGACATGTCGTTCTTCTTGTCGTCGCCGTCGTCGTCATCGAACACCCACGTCGTACCAGGCACGTACTTGGAGCCCTCGGTGTCCATCATTCCAGGAGGAACCTTGGTTCCCTTGGCGTAGAGCGGACCAGCACTGCACCAGACGTTGTGTTAGCCAAGTTGGATCCTGAAAGCAACTACTTGGCACACAAATTGATGAATACCCACCCAGGCAGTGCATCGGCAATACCCGCGGTCATGGAGCTCTCGCCAATGTCCTCGACCTGCGCCAACAAGTTGGAGGCCAGGTAATTCGAGTCACCCGCCTTCTTGAAAAAGTTATGCTTAAGGAGCGCAGAAGTCCCCGGGCTGAGTGGATATAACATGGCGAGGCACAAACAACGAGTCAGCATCGATGAGCGCTCCAACATCTGCTCGATCAAAAGCCACGCACCGCTTGGTCGGGTCTTTCTGCAGGCACACCTTGACCATATCCTTAAAATGACGGCTGAACTGGTGTCCACTTCCGTCATCCTGTTGCGGGCACACAAAATCCGGTGAGGTATTGCACGATGGCGCAACAAGAACGACCCAATACATACATCGTAGGTGCGAAGCGAAGGCGGGTCCTCCTGCAGCGTTAGAAGGAGCACTTTCATGGGCTGGAAGCGCGCATACGGAGCGTAGCCCTTCGCGAGCTCGAGCGCGGTGATGCCGAGCGACCAAATGTCCGCCTTGTAGTCGTAGCCGCGAACCTGCTCCATGACCTCGGGGGCCATCCAGCAGGGCGTGCCGACAAACGTCTGGCGGTTCTTGCGCCGGTCGCCACCCTCCATCATCCACCCTGAAACGCCAAAGTCGGCAATGACAACGTTGCCTTGGCTGTCCAGCAGGATGTTACCGGCCTTGATGTCGCGGTGGATCTGGCCGTTCTCGTGGAAGTACTGCAGCCCCTTGAGCGATTCGTTGAGGATGACGGCTACGAACTCTTCTTTGAGCCCCTCGCCCACGCCCTTCTTCTTGAGCAGGTTCATGACATGGAGGCACGAGCCCTTGTTCATGAGCTGCGTGACGAGCCATAGCTGGTCCTTGTGGACAAAGCTGCGGGAATCGGATCGTAGCACCAAATGAGACACGCGCGGCTTCCTCCGGCCACGCAAAGCGTATCCATCTCTCCCTACCTGCAGTAGCACTTGAGCACGTTCGGGTGGTTGGTCATCTTCATGGTCTGCACCTCGGCCTGTTGCCACCGCCATCGTCTAGTGAGCACGCTGCGCTATCCTCCAAACCCGCCGCTGCGCGCGCGAAAAGCTCACCCGGATGTCCTCGAAGCTGGTCGTGATCTTCTCGAGGTCCATGATCTTGATGGCCACATACGCCCGCTTGGATTCGCAGTACGCCTTCCACACCTTGGCGAACGCTCCCTGCGCCACGATTGGAATACGCGCGCGTCAGCCCCTCCTCCATACATCCAAGCGAACGAGCCGCCCCGACCTGTCCGATCTGCTCGATGATGCGGTACTCGGCCGCGACCGTGGGCCACTCGTCCGCCATGCTGGCGATCTCGCTGGGGCTGCTGCGGCTGGGGGCGGGAGGTGCGGCGCCTGGGCCTTTACGTATGGAGCGCG
>JAASGX010000818.1:0-13357 GCA_023334415.1 Phytopythium chamaehyphon | reverse complement strand
CTCCCTTCCAAATGTTTGGTAGCACTTGATTCCTTTGAATCTTGAGCGCAGCTTTCCCCATTTTCCAGCACCGAAAGCTATCACAAATAGGATTTTCGCCCCGGAATAGCTCGGGTGTAACCCGTTGCTCCATGCTGGCAAGGCTGGTAGCTCACCAATCGGCGTTCACAGTAGGCTTACAATAGGTGCCTCGGTTGAGCGTCTTGTCCGTCGCGACGAAACTACTCGTGCTCGCTCGCGTGATTTGCAACAGGCGGTGGTGGCTTCCGGAGAGACCGAAAGCCCTGTGCTGAGTCGCCGCCATAGAGGCCGTCTCGGCTGCGTGTTTTCCCCGTCGGGCCAAGAGTTCGGTCGGGCCCGCGGTGGGAGATCTCCCCGCGTCGCTCTCACCTGCCCACGCCTCCTCCAGGACGAGCTGCCCGACACTGGCGTCGCTGCTTAGTCACTTTTGGCGCAGCGCGGCGGTCGCTTCTCTCTCGGTCGACAACTCCTGTGAACCAGATAATGCTCTGGCGGTTCTCCCGGGCCATCCCACCTCAATGACGATGTCAACTTCGAAAACTACCGCCACCATCGCCACAGGAAGTAGCGCCGAGGCGGGCACCGCCGCGTCGGCGATAGCCGGAGCATCAAATGAGCCTCTCATGGACGGAAAACAGGGACAGCGCGGCTCCGATCCGGCTGCGCGTGTAGCGAATCGAAGGCGAGCGCAAGTGCAGCAGAAAAAGGTACACAGCTCTCGCTTGGATTTCATGAAGCAACTAATCTCACGATGAAAACGCACCATTTAGGAATTCGGGGCCGAGTACGCATTCTTCACATACATCAAGCGCGACCACTGGTTGCGGAAGTGGTTTATCCGCCTGGTGGTGCACCGCTACTTCGACCGAGTAATTATCCTCGCGATTGTCATCAACTCGGTGATACTAGGTTTGTCCGATTTTTCGGTTGTTGACAACGAGCTCAACCCAACAAGCAACGGAGTGGCATATGTAAACGGAACGATGGTCCCAGCAACTTCGCTCGCAAACTTGATAGTTGAAAAATCAGAGATCCCGTTTACAACTCTCTTCACTGCTGAGTGTGGCATCAAGATCGTAGCAATGGGCTTCGCTGGCCGCGAGGGATCATATCTACGAGATTCATGGAACATGCTGGATTTCGTCGTCGTCATCTCGAGGTCAGTCTCCGTTGCGCTAATTGCAAATGGCTGTAGTTCCACTAACATTGAGTGCCTGCAGTCTTGTTGGTATTTTGCCATCGGTCCCCAACGTGTCCGCTATTCGCGTGATCCGCGTGTTGCGGCCATTGCGGTCGTTGTCAATGATACCGGGAATGCGGCGATTGATTATGGGTTTGCTTCAGGCCCTTCCCGCGCTCGGTAACGTTGTGATTTTGCAGCTGTTTGTGTTTTCAATATTTGGGATTCTAGGCGTACAACTCTTTGGAGGCAGCATGAACCGCCGTTGCCGGCTGACAGAGTTTCCCGTACTTCTTCCTTTAGATGATCTGCACCCTAAAGGTGTATGGCCAGTGTCAGAGCATTATTTGGCGCAAGTATTAGCCAACCCACGAGACTACGAGTGTCTCCCAGGGATTTCTCTCGTAAGCGACGACTCGGTAGGGTCATTCACAAAGGAGACTTCACCCTGGAGCAAGCCCCAGGATTGCTTCTGGCCAGTTGATGAAGATGACCAGCTCTTGTGTGCTCTATCCGGACAACCGGGCAGACATCAGTGTACGAGCAAACAAACGTGTGGTTCCGACTACGATGCCTTCGGGAACAAACGCTTTCGAAATACGAAGGCGATGAATCACGCGCTGTTCAACGTGAATCTTGACTTCGGATACACTACTTTTGATCACGTTGGTCGTGCCTTTTTCACGATATTTCAATCTATCACTCAGGAAGGTTGGACAACTATCATGTACATGACGATGGATTCATCTCAACCAGTGATTGGAGCTTGCTTTTTTACAATCCTGATGATTTTCGGGTCGTTCTTTGTCATGAATCTGACGCTTGGTGTCATTTCCGATGAGTTCAACCTAGATGAGAGTGACCGCGGACCGACAGCAGAGGAAAAAAAGCAAAAACTTCTTTTAGAAGCAACGAAACGAGCGCAATTTAAGCCTCACATTCATTGGTTGTACAAACTCGTATCTCATCCAATCTTCACGGTGCTCATCATGCTCGTGATTTTAGCCAACACTGCTGTTCTCTCGCTTGATCACTATCCGATGCCAGCACAAATGGACTCAGACCTAGAGATTGTCAATTTCGCTCTCTCATGTGTGTTCCTCATCGAAATGGTTGCAAAACTAATAGGCCTAGGCCTTCGACAGTATGCTCGAGACAAATTCAACCTGTTCGATGCTTTTGTCGTAACAATGAGCGTGCTTGAAACCATTGCATCTCCACCCTCATTTATGTCAAGCAATCCAGTAAAAAAGGGGGCTGTATCTGCATTGCGGTCATTTCGACTCTTTCGTGTGTTCAAGCTCGCTCGTAATTGGCGATCATTGCGAGAGTTGCTAGAGATGGTTATGCGTGCTGTCGCGAGTATTGCCAACTTCGCCGTGTTGCTCTTTCTGTTCATCTATATCTACGCACTGGTCGGGTTGCAGGTATGTGCCTTCGACACCTACAGCAGTTACGAATGTTCATAGCAGTAGTTAATGATCTGCATGCGGCAGTTTTTCGGAAACACTATGCGTTTCGATTCAGAAGGGTATCCAACACCATTCAACAAGTACGACTTTTGGGATGGGACGGTACGAAACACACAGGCGCACACAAAGCCTCACATCCATTCTGTACTAACAAACTAATTATTTTACTCGACTCACAGGTTCCGCGCAGCAATTTTGATACACTGTTGTGGTCAGCACTGTCAGTGTTTCAAATCATTACTGGCGAGAACTGGAATAACGTCATGTATGACGGCATCCGAGGCAACACATGGCTTGCGTGCATTTACTTCATATCTCTGGTACGATAAATGAACTTGGAACGCTAGACAAATTGTTTGTTAATAACTAAACGTATTTGCATCACTTTCAGGTAATATTGGGCAACATGGTGCTGATGAATTTGTTTCTCGCGCTCTTGCTCGACAATTTTAGCTCGGATGACGAAGAAGAGATCAAAGCAAAGGAAGAGCAAACAAAAAAACTTGCTCAGAAAATGTCCAATATGAAGGTTGCACCAATGAACGCTAGCCACGATCACATGCATGCACAGTCACGAGCTAGCATGCATTCTCGAGCCAGTATGTTTGATGCTTCGCTTCCTCAAGACCGGCGAGCTAGGCATCTCCCAGATGTTGACGAAGGAGACGAAGATGCTCGACCAGTTGATCTTGACGATCTTGATAAAGAGCTGCAACGGCGATCCTCACTCGCAAAAGCAAACGCTGCTATCATACCAAAGCGATCCACGCCACACATGTCAGAATCCGTTGGGAATGGCTTGATTAGGTCACCAGGAGATTCGTCCGAAGGTATGAATTCAAAACCTGAGACAGCCTTACAATCAAGTCATCAAGTAGTTATTGCACCGAAGAAGCTCTCCACACCGGCATCTATGATTAAAAGTAAGACGAGCAAGATGCTTATGGCGCTTAATTCGCTGATCGAGGAGATCGATAACTCAGACAAGAACACAGCTGTAACAGAAGCTTCTTCTCCAGCATATACGGCTGATCCACCGGATGATCGTCGAAGTGAAGCAATGTATTACGGAGTGGACGATGATGACATAGATAATGAGCCTGTATTCACACCGTTTGAACCAGTTGGGCGATCACTATTGATCCTTGATAAGAACAACCCTATTCGTCGCTGGGCGTTCAACACCATCTCACATCCTCACTTTGACTCTTTTATCTTGATCCTGATCACGATATCATCAATATCGCTCGCAATTGACAACCCATTAGCAAACCCAAACTCGAAGCTCTCGGTATTTTTAACGAGATTAGACACTGTTTTCGCGATCATTTTTGCTATAGAGATGGTTCTCAAGATAATTGCGCTTGGATTGATTCTGCACAAGGGGGCATACCTGAGAAACAGCTGGAACATTCTTGATGGAGTTATTGTCATAACTTCGCTCATCATGCTCGCATTTCAGTCTTCTGGAAAAGCCGGATCGCTCAAATCGCTGCGATCGCTTCGGACGTTTCGAACGTTTCGCCCACTGCGTATGATTAGCCGACGTCCTGGCCTCAAGCTCGTTGTTAATTCTCTGATTGAAGCGATCCCAGCAGTTCTCAACGTGCTCTTTCTGTGTGGGTTATTCTACCTAATCTTCAGCATTGTGGCCGTCAATTATTTAAAGGGGAAATTCTACAAGTGCCAGGGAGATGCTTTCGACAATTTATCAGCAGATCAGCAAGCGTTCTTGACATCTCCAACATCCTGGGAGTCTCTTTCAGAGACGCAGCGTGGGTGGTTTGTCGGGAAATCATGTGAAGGTTTTCCTAATGTGTCGTCTATCACATCAAAGTATGTGTGCCAATGCTGGGATGCTGAGTGGAGTGCTACTATCCCACAGAACTTTAACAATGTTGGCATGGCCATGCTAACTTTCTTTGAGATATCTACTACTGAGGGATGGGTTGATGTAATGGTAACAGCAATCGATTCAACTGACATCGATATGCAGCCAATTCGCGATCATAATATGAAATGGGCGATCTTCTTCGTGGCATACATCATGGTCGGGAGTTTCTTTGTCGTAAATTTGTTCGTAGGTGTCATCATTGACAACTTCAACAAGATGAAGGCAGCTCTCGGCGGTGACTTTATGTTAACCCCCGAGCAAAAGAAATGGATAGAGGCGCAAAAAGCGGCTTCTCGTGTAGGGCCTGTCCGGATCCTCAAGCCAGCCAAGCAACCATTACGCCGAGCTATCTTCTTCTTAGTGAAGCGACAACGATTCGAGTGGACAATAATGGTATGCATCATAGTTAACACATTGCTCATGGGAACGCAGTATTTTGGGATATCTACAGCTCACTCTGATGTCCTGGACGCGTTCAACGACGCTTTTGCAGTTATTTTCACTGTCGAAGCCTCACTCAAGCTTACGGCGTACGGTGTCGCATATTTTGAGGACAAGTGGAACCGCTTCGACTTTGTCGTCGTGGCCGGAACGTTAGCAAGTTACGTGATTGAATCACTGACCGGGACGCACGTCAAATCCCTTGCCATGATTGTACGCGTTATCCGCGTCACGCGCATCCTGCGCCTCGTCAAAGCTTCCAAGGGGATTCGGCATATTTTATTAACACTCTATATCTCACTCCCCGGACTGAGCAACATTACATCGATTCTGTTTTTGATGTTGTTCATCTATGCGACCATGGGCGTCCAGTTATTTGCAACCGTGGCGCTCAGCAATAACATCGATACCCATGCCAATTTTCAAGACTTTGGAACGGCATTCCTGTTTTTGTTTCGATCAGCCACGGGCGAGGCATGGGATGCTTGTATGCACGATCTGGCCTCTCGAACAGACGGCTGCGTAGAATATCCTTCCTACGACCAAAACATGTGTGGCTTCAACAACATTGAAGGTTGCGTCCCGCTGAATGGTTGCGGCAACCCGGTGGCGTACGCCTTCTTCTGCTCGTTCACATTGCTCGTGACATACGTTATGCTGAACGTCACAATTGCAGTGATTCTCGAGGGTTTTTCACTCTCACATGAGGATGAAGAGCCGCTTTTTGAGCCAGAGCTGCTTCAAGAGTTTCAGACTAAGTGGTCGTATGTTGATCCGCGAGCAACAGGATTTATCCGAGTTACACGAATGAACGCTCTTGTCGCTATGCTTGAGGCTCCACTTGTCAAGGCCGAAGTCATCAACAGTAAAAATGCATTTCTCCTCTACCTTTGTAAGTTCGTGTGCTGGGACTTTGAACTGTGTCATACACTAACTCTGTGTTGAATACGAGCAGGCGGGTTGCGATTGCCTCTATACGAGGGCGAGATGGTCTTTTTCACCGACGCACTGCTCGCGATGACAAGAGAGATGGTCAAAGAGGTGCGAATGTTTGACAAAGAAAAAAAAAGCCGCATCCGCGACTAATCTTTTTAATTTCTCCATGACTAGTCCGTTGCAGCAGATCCAAACGCGATTGGAGACGTCGCCCCACCAATCGATGACCAACCGAGCCGGTTACGACTCGAATTTCAGGCTCACGAATACGTCGCTGTCTGCCGCATACAACGATCGGTTGGTGATTGGTTGCGGTTCAAGCGGCAACTCGAGCGCCAGTACATGGAGGAATACAAAAACAAGATAAAAAAGCCAAGTGGTCGCCCGAAGAAGCAGCGAGACGCACGCGTCTTCACCATCGGCTAGACCGAACACGTCTGTTTAGAGATTATTTATCAGACAAAAAGTCATAATATAGTGGATGTGGTCAAGCACTGTACATTGAACATTCGCTTCAATGAAGTTTGGCCACAAGCAACTACCTTCAAGATGTAGTACTTTGTGCTGGCTCCAACACTTTAAGCAGCTCCAATCCGCCGGAGGACGCGACCAGGACCTTCACTTCGGGACTCTCCATAAGTGCTTGGAGTGCAGCCGCAGCATTCAACTTTTCGTCCGGATGGCCATCGCGAATGAGGTCAAGAAGTACCTGAACGGCACCGCTTGCCACAATCAGAGTCCGATTGACAGCATCACTGGCAATGTGCTTCAATACTAACGCACACTGCACTTTCTCATCTTGGTTGCCGGCTTTGAGTAAGGCTACAAAGAGCGCAATCCCACCATTGGACACAATCAACGACTTGCTACCTCGATCAGCTGCAAGGCTCTTCAGAAGTTTCACTGTCCTCAGCCGAACGACGCCTGAAGATTCGCGTAGCACCGAAACAAGCAACGGAGCGCATCCTAGTGATGTCAAAACCGTGATGTTGGACTTGTGCACGGTGCTATCGGGATTAAGGGAGATATTGATGAGCACAGCAAGCGCACTAGAAAGAAGTATGTCATCACCACTGCGCAAGAGATTTACTAGTGCTTCAAAACCGCCACTCGTACCAATCTTCAGCTTGTTTTCGTCCGAATTGTTTGAGAGGTTATGAAGAACCTGTGCAGCCCCGCTCTTTTCCTCAGCAGCGCCACTGCGCACCAACGAGACCAACGCCTCGATGCCACCCGCTTCCGATATCAGTATCTTGTTCTCCACGTCAGTCGCTAAGTTTTTTAGTAGCGTCATTGTTTTCAGCCTGAGCGCTCCAGAGCCTTGCTCTATGATGGCAACAAACTCAGGAATTGCGCCAGATGACGCGATCAGCTTCTTGTTATTCGCATTCAGTGCGAGACTTGAAAGCGCTCCGATTGCGTTCACTTGGCATGTATCCCCATTGCCACCGCGAGCAAGTGCGACTAGCGGATTGACCCCATTTGCTGACGCGATCGATATTTTGTTGTCAATATTTACGGCCAGGTTTTGCATCGCCATCGCAGCCGCAGCCTTTTCGTCGGTAGATCCATCATACAAAATATTCACCAGGGGCTCAATCCCTCCAGCTGCTGCGATTTCCATTTTATTGCTTTTGTCGACTGCAAGAAGCTTGAGCAGCGATACTGCTTTTTGCCGCTCCAAACTTGACTCTTTGTACAGCATCGTAACCAATTTTGGGATGCTAGACGCTGTCGCAATTAGCTTCTTGTTGTCTGCGTTCACTGCAAGATTCACCAACGCCCCCAAAGAGCTGAACCGAAGTTTAGCATCATCGTCGTCCAAGAGCACAACTAGAGTTCCAATTCCTCCTGCAGAGGCGATGAGCACCTTGTTTTCTGCGTTCACTGCAAGCGATTGCATGGTTACCATGGCAACAGCCTTTTCATCAGAAGAGCCTTCTCGAACCAAGCGTAATACCAACTCGATTCCGCCCAATGAGGCGATTAGACCTTTGTTCTCCTTGTCGATAGCCAGATTTTTTACAAGTACATTTGCTTTGGCTCGACGTGTACTGTAATCTTCGCTCAAGATTGCTAACACATCGGGGATACAACCCGCAGACGTGATAAACTTCTTGATGTTTGCATCGATTGAAAGGTTGACCAGCGCCCCCAGCGCATTAAGTCGTCCGGAATCAGTTCCTTCCCGAGCAAGTACAGCCAAAGCATCGATGCCACCTGCTGCTGCGATCGCCGTCTTGTTGTCAGCATTCATGGCAAGATTCTGCAAAACACCTGCAGCACTGGTTTGCTCATCCGGTGATCCCTCACGTAACAACTGTATGCATGCTTCAATGCCACCTTCTGCGGCAATCAGTATAGTGCTCTCGCTGTCGAGCGCCAGGCTCTTTAGTAAATTAACAGCCTTGAGGTGCGTTTGGCTACCATCCTCACGTAACAACTTCATGAGTAGAGGCAACCCACCAGCAGAAGCTATCAGCTTCTTATTTTCGGTTCTCAGTGCCATATTTGAAAGTGCAGCCAGAGCGTTGAGTTGTTCCTTCAACCCACCGATGCGCAGTAGATCCAATAGTACTTCAATCCCGCCAGCATTTGCAATCTGCGCTTTGTTGTCAGTATCCACAGCAAGATTTTGAACAACTAATGCCGCCATAGCCTTCTCTTCTGTCGTGCCTTCAGTTAATAGCGTTACTAGAGGAGTGAGTCCACCCTCAGAGACAATCAGCTTTTTATTCTCGCTAATAAGCGCGAGGTCTTTCAACAAAGTAACCACTTGAAGACGATTGAATGTCTGGGCGCTGTTGAGCATCCCAATCAGCAGGGGCACTCCTCCTTCTGAGGCGACAACTCGCTTACACGCGCCTTTGTCATCCTTCATGAACCTACAAAGGATGCCAGCAGCGTTCGCTTTGAGCTCGTCACCTCCATCACGAAGTACATTGACGAGGGTTGGAATTGCTTCAGTGACGTCGATCATCGATTGGATATCGTCTAGGCTCTGTAACGTCACGAGCACTGTATTGTAGACGGCTATATCCACGACATGAGAAGCTGTCTCCGCATCAGTTGCAAGCTTCCACAGAATTGCCGCTGCAACTCCCCGTTGCTTCGATGTACCTTCTTCAACCACTAGACTAAGAAATGGAACACATCCTGTCACGGCAATCGCTACCCTCGAGGTGCTCTTGTCAGATACTTCAAGAAGAACATTGAGGACGGACTCTTTAACCGAGTTGTCTTTGGCTGTATTCAGCAGGGCGGTCAAAGATTCGAGGCCCCCGGAAGATGTAAAAAGCTCTTGTGCTTCTTCGACTTCCTCCATCAACGCAGCAAGAAGCTCCAATACATCCGTTGCCGTGTCTCCATCCAGATCTTGTAGCAGCTTCAATAACGCTGGAACAGACGTCTGAATGTTGATAGTGGTCTCCACTTCATATCCGCTTGCCATTTCTCGGAGCAATTTGACTACAGTTGGGAAAACATCCAGCTGCCTGATCTGCTGTGCGTTATCAATGTTTTCAGACAGGTTCCACAGCGCCGCAGCAGCGTTCTGCGCAACGTCGTCGTCGTCATTGTCCAGAAGTTCTACCAGCGATGGGATAGCTCCGGCAGCAGCAATGGTGACTTGGTTTGCCGGGTCTAATGCAAGGCCACCGAGGGCCGTTGCTGCACCTTCTGTGTATACATCATCTTTGCCCAGCAGATAGTCTATAACCAGGGGAATCGCACCAGAAGATGATATAAGCGGGCGATTTTCTGCTGCACTTGTTAGCTCTATCAATGTGTCAATAGCGTTATCTTTTTGATCGTCAGTGCCAGAGCGGGCCAAATTAACAAGCAACGGAATTGCGCCAGCAGCAGCTATTTCAAGTTGGGCTGCTTTGTGGTCTTGCGCAAGCTCTGTGAGAGATTCTAAAGCTTCATCCTTTTGGTCATCGTTTCCGTCTCGAAGCAGGGCCACTAAAGCGTTTATAGCGCCTCCATCCAATATTTGCTGCTTCACGTCATCGTTGTCGCCCAGATCTTTCAGTGCCAGCGCTGCTCGACTCTTCTGTTTGTAGCTACCGTCTCTTGTAAGAGTGACCAACAACGAGGTTGCACCGGCTTCAACCAGATTTTGCCGAAGCTCTTTTACCTCTGCTAACTCAGCTAGTAATCCCGCGGCTTGCTCCTTCTGTCCTTCGTTCCCATTTCGAAGTAACTCAACAATGCAGTCAAGTCCATTTGCCACGATAAGTCCCTTTGTCTTGGCATTGTCGTTGGTATCGGCAATTTGGTGGAGAATCGCCATTGCATCCTCCTTCACTTGGTCGTTCCCGTCGTGCACCAGCTTCATCAGCCTCGGAACTGCTTCGTCCACAGCAAAAACATCTTTGACATTCTTCGTCGCGCCTACGTGTCGCATTACCTTGATGACAGTTGAAAACGCGCCCAAAGACTCGATCTTTCGCTTCACTTCGTTATTTCTAGCCAGATTCCACAACGCAAGAGCTTTGTCGTGCTGCTCACTCTCACACCCACTTTGGACTCCTGGTACTAAAACTCCAATCGTACCTGCATCAGTGAGCGCCTTGTGCAACGTATTGTGCTCAGACAAAGTGAAAATCAATGCAGCTGCGCTCTGCTTTTGTTTGTCGTCCCCAATCCGAAGGAGATCAAGCACTACAGGAACTCCTCTAGACGACAAAAGAAGCTCGATGTTGCCTTCAAGTTTGACTAAGTTGTGCAGCAGATTAGTTGCGCTAGCCTTTGCCCCTTCATCTCCATCGACGAGAATGCTGATGAGCTCAGGAATAGTGCGCACAGCGTCTAATGCGCTCACCATTCCGTCTACTTCAATTTTGCACAAGTGGTCTAAAACAGCAGGAAGGCTTCCAGCAGAAATGATTTCGAGCTTATTTTCACCATTCTCCGCCAAATTCCAAAGTGTTGCGGCTGCATGACGAGCAATACTCTGTCTTTTACTTGATATTAGCTCAATCAAACGAGAAATGGCTCCAGATTTCGCGATAGTAACCTGATTAGTCTGATCACGTGCGAGATATCTCAAAGTGTCGGTGGCACTTTCCAGATGGTCCTTGTTGTCTTTTTGTAGCACGTCAGCCAGCACCGAAATCATACCTGCTGCCGTAAGCATACGCGCACCGTCACAATCAAAGGAGAGTGTAGCGATTACATACAGAGCATTATGCTTAGTATCGTCATCCTCGCTTTGCGCCACCTTGACTAGCAGCGACACGACCTCGGCATCGGAACTCACGATCGCAGCTCGGATCGCTCGCAGCGACTCCTGGTCAGGGTTTTCATAACAAAAATTGCAAAGGGCTTCGGTAGCACTTCGCTTTTGGTCAGCATCGCCAGTAAGGAGTAGATCAACCACGGCAGCAGCTCCTCCGGCTTGTACAATGGTTTCCTGGCCCCCATCACTGCTTGTTAAATGTGTAAGTGCATCAACAGCAAAATTCTTTTGGGCAACTGTTCCTTCGCGTGCCAGCTCGACTAGCATAGGAATGATGTCGGCAGCAATGAGTCCTTGTACGTCATCTTCTTCTGCTATTTTCAATATAAGATCAGCGGTGTGCTTTTGTTGAGTACTGTTGCCATCTCGCACCATCGTGAATATACTGTCAAGACACCCAGAGGACACAATAAGCTCTTTGTTATCTTCGTCGTCAGCCAATTTCAATAGGATTTCGCCAGCATAAGCTTGAACCTCGGCCGTTCCATCACTCAACAAAGCCAATAATGATGGAATGGATTCAGTGACATCGAAAGCAGTTTCAACTTCGTCTTCGTTCGACAGTTCTTTCAATATCTTGGAGGTCACATCCGGCGTCATAATCTGGTCCTTCACATCTTCGTCCTGTGCTAAATTCCACAGCGGAGACGATGCGGCATTTCGAATATCATCGTTGCTGCTGTTCAAGAGCTTGATCAACACTGTAACAGCGCCTGCAGCAACAATTGCTGGTCGGTTGTCCTTACGCTTCGCCAAGTTTCCAATAGCAATTCCGCAACTAGAATGGCATTCATCATAGTCGCCTTGGAGTAATTCGACAAGAACAGGGATGGCGCCAGCTGCAACAACCGATTCCAAGTAGTCGCTTTCAACAGTGAATTCCAGCAACGCGTCGGCAGCTTTGGCTTTTTGTTTAGTGTCACCATCTTGTAGTAGCCCCAGTAGTAACGAGATTCCACCCGCTGAAATAATCATCTCCATGTTTTGAGGACCACTAGTCAGCAAGCTATCCAGGGCATCGACCGCCCAGTATTTTTCATCCTCGCTCCCATTCTTTAACATATTAATAACACCATCGATCTCTCGGTGGTCAGATCGCACATTTCGAGCGAAATGGACTTTCAGCAGGTGCTCCCCCGCCATCTCAGCAAGCTTTGTGTTCTTGCTCTTTGCCAATGAAAGCAAGCTGAGAAGTGCGCCACCGCGCGAAATGAATCGATCTTGAAATTCGTCTGTGCCGTCTGAATCACTTGATGAAGAAGACGCTGAAGAGCCTTCTGATGAACTATCATCCATGACTAGGCGCTCAATCAAGGATGACAAGTGAACCACAACAGCGTCAATTGTCACACGCTCGGTCGGATCCAATCGACACATTCGCTCAATTAACTGCCACTCCGCGTCCGCAAATTCACTCGGTCGCGGCGGCAGCTTCCCCTTCTTCACATGGAAACTCACCGCTGCATCCGGCATGCTGTTTCCCCAAGGAAACGACCCACTCACGACCTCAATCATTGTCATCGCAAAAGAGTACACATCCGACGCAAACGATGCTGGTTGACCGGGCTTGCCTCGAGAAGGAAGACACTCCGGTGCCTTCCAACGATACGCGCCAACTGCGCCTTCTTCTTCACCCGTCATGTCGCGAGTCGACACACTCAAGCCAAAGTCAGCCAGCTTGGCCACACCATCCGTTCCGACAAGAATGTTGTTCGCCTTCAGATCAGCATGGACGATGCCGTTGTCGTGCAGGTACTGCAAGCCAAGCGCCGCGTTCAACAGACTGTACCACATCACATACGGTTCTCGGTTGTGACGATCCAGGAAAGAATCAAGGTCACCCCCACTCGCATACTCGCAAACAAAAAACGGGTCACCAACGTGGCAGGCGCCGTACATCTTGACAATATTGATGTGATTGAGCTGAAACCAGACGTCTGCCTCGCGACGGAACTGCGCGCGCACCTGCTTCTGAGTGTCAGCGTCGATGAAAGCACGCTTGACTACGACACGGGTCTCAAACCATTTGCCGAGATGCACAGAGCCAAAGGAACCCTCGCTGAATGCTTTGTAGGACGCAAAGTCGACTTCCGACGGCGGCAAAAACCATCGTGGAAGCTTTTTGTGTTTCAGGTCATCCATGCCACCAGCCGCAATTCCGTACCGAGTTG
>JAASGX010000817.1:0-13362 GCA_023334415.1 Phytopythium chamaehyphon | reverse complement strand
AGTCTTCCTCGCATGCAGGAGCAAGAGCTTATCACGTTGAAGTGCAGTGGAGATGTCAACGAGGTCTTTCTTGATTTGACGGATCGACAAGACGCCGATGGTAACGACGACGACTGACAACACGTGTGACTATGAGTCGTATTCTTCATTGCCAAGTTCCAACCTTTTGCCACCTATACTAACAAGCACGCTGTCGATTCCTTCTGCTCCGCTAGAGGGATTGTTAGGAGGGATCTAGCATGCTGCGCGATGACGGTGGTTGTATGTGCATCGTTCAACAACACCCGTTCGACACGGCCACTTTGGTACATGTCGTATCCGAGCACTTGGTGACACCGCCGGGCGTCCAGCTTGAGTGGGAACTTACTTAGACCTCACGGCATACCTAGTCCACTCACCGTTGCGCCAACAGAGACCGCGTGATTTGTCGCTCAATTCATAGTTAGCAAAGGAGCACTTTTGATCACCCTGTCGATGCAAGTGAATTTGAACTTGGGGCCAACCACTTGAGGTGTCAACACCCCATGTCTAAAGCTCATGCCACCACTGACTATGAAGTAGTTGCAATCGTCGACTCCACAAATTTGTGTCCTTCGCCTTTCCTTCTCAGCGGTAGCTGCTCGTGTGGCGGTGCGAGCAGGGATTATGGTGCTGGGCGTCCACGATATCGAGGGAGCGATCCCTCCGTTAGCTAAGAGCCGCTAGTCGATGCGGTGTCGGCGGTTTTCTCACACCACCAATGGTTCATCGCCGTTGTCAAGAAGTGAATTACATAGTCAGCAAGCGCAGGGCTTCGTTCGTGTTTGCTGGTATAGCGACTATCCAATGGCCAGGTGCAAGTCGCAACGTACCATCCGTTTCGCACGTGGGGTAGTCGTAAGCTGAGCCAGGTGGTAACAGCCGAACGGAAGATGGCCCAACCGCTCGAGTTTTCACAAAGCTCCCAGCGGTATCTTTCATGGGCGCCTTTGTAGTTTATACCAAAGCCCAACATATACCATGACAGTTCAAGATCACCATGAACCGTTCATCGACGTCTGTGTCGGTTGTTCTCATGCAGAAGCTGAGCGCCTCGAGTTGGCAGGAAGTGGGAAGTCTTTGTTGGTCCGGCATTGAAGTTTGGAGTGGGAGTTGGGACACGAGAGATAGGAATCGACGATTCCGAATCGTGCAGCGTCACAGCATGCGCATGATTAGGTTGGGCGGTCGTCATCAGCGTAAACGCGTAGCGAAACGGATGGCGAAGTGAATGCGGGCCTCACAACGGTGAAGCGATGGAGCTTGACCGCAATCAGAAGCTGGCGATCGGACAGACGGCAATCCATCTTTTCAAGTCCTTGACGAGTCCGAAAGGAGAGCGAGAGGCTACGTGGACAGCCCGCAGGAACGCTGCCACTGCGTGTGGCCCGCAGCGTCTGATTCAAGGAGAAAGTGGACTGTTCGTGGAGCTGGAGGTGGGACGGCGACTCTCTCCGTGAATGGTCTGGTCAGTTAAATCTTTCCTCTCCAGGCGTGGTGAGCTCATTGAATGGTCCGATGCGTTTAACATGAAGATGCCTTTACATGCGCTCTCGAGTAAGCAAGGGAGTATACGTGAGCCAGCAGCACCAAACGTGCCGTGCGCACCATTGCAAATCGCGTTCGCCAGCTTTCACGACTGAATTGTCCAGGCGTCGCACCGACGCCTACTAGCGTCACGCCTAGGAAATGGGATGCAGTGCTGCACATGGCGAGATTTGCCAAGTGATTTCTCTGACAGCAGTGGGCGTTATGCTATTAGCACACCGGCTCGGCAACAGCTCAACGACTAGACATTGTTCATCAAAGGATTGGTCTCGTCTTCTTGAACACGCAGCGATCTCGGCTCTTTTCGGGCTCAGCGCCTAGGGTAGGTGATCCCCTTCCTCGCAACCCCGCTGTCCGCACGCGATCATGCCGTGACGAGCAAGCAGCGAGCCAGCCGATCGGCGGTCGCGTGGTCGCCACCGAAGGCCAACGACACACGAGACGAGGGTCCTTTTTTCCTGATCGATTTGACGCGCGAGAGCCTGGAGCTCTCGCCATAATCCGCAATGACGCTCGGAAGCCAATCAAAGGAATCGAGCAAGCAGCGGCTGACTTGAGCTGCGGGCGTCTGATCGCCAACCAGTTGCAGTTCGCAAGTCGAAAACCTCGTGAAAATCTCTACAATCTCGACGTTGAGGCGCGGCCCCGTGATGACGACCGAGAGCGGCACCAGCCTGGCGATTTGAAACTTGAAACGCGTGAATTGGTGAATTGTCCGCCCGCACAGAAACCCGACCGGCTGGCTGGGCGGGTGGCCGCAAGAACGCAAGAAGCTCGTCACCTCCTGGCCAGGGGGCGACATGAGCGTGCACCGCAAGCAGCAGACGGCGGATTTGCCGATCCCGCAGGATTTTTTTCCTTTCCAGATCACGGCACTCTCGCTCATCGAGCAGCTCAACTTACACTGTACTGTACTGTTCACTGAAGATGTCATTCAACAAAGGTTGCACTTGATTTCAGTATGGACTTGCTTGTCACATATGTTATTCATACTTGGCTCCAGTCAAAATGGATCCCATAGTGAAACCCATAGTGGGTCGACTGGAGAGAGCGCGTCGCGATTTGCAGCGTTTTAAACATGGAAAGTAATCGCTACCTTGTATGTTTTAAACTCATTAATGTAAAATCCAAGTATGTTTGATTGATTCCACGTGTTTGTTTAAAACAGGTTTGATTCCACGGAGCTGATTCAGCACGCTGAGTAATCCATAGCGTCGTCATTTGGCTAGTCACGCCCTCCATCGTACCGTACTATTCGAGCAGCTCCTCCTCGTACAACGCAGGACAAGGACTGTCTGACTGTCTTCCTCTCCTGTCTGCTGCTCGCCAGTGGCTGCGCCTTCCGTCGTTCACTTCCGCTTCTGCCGCTCGCCTCGCAGCTCAGCTATCGGTTGAACTCCCCAAAGCTAGCTTTCTACTGTAGAGCTCTACAGTGCCATGTCGGAGCTGTCTTCCCTCGCGCCGCTGGCCCACCGCTCGCCTGTGCGTCCGCTTCGGCTGCCGTCGCTTGCCCCGACGCTGCCAGCTCTGCCGGTCATGATGAGCTCGCTCGGCCAGCACCAGCACCAGCAGAACCCGTTCCAGCTTCAGCAGTCTTCGTTCCACCAGTCCCCTCAGCACCATCACGTTCACAACCACCAGCACCAGCAGCTTCAGCTTCAGCTTCCGGTGGAGCGTGAAGAAGTCGAGCTCAAGGCCGAGGCCGCCACCAAGCAGAGCTCACTGTCGTTCATCCTGAACCCGCCGGCCGAGAGCGCGGCGAACGGAGAGCCCGCCAAGAAGAAGCGCAAGACGCGCATCTGCAAGGCCGACGGCTGCGAGAAGTACGTCGTCGACCGCGGGCTGTGCATCCGCCACGGCGGCGGCAAGCGCTGCTCGGTCGAGGACTGCAACTGCCGCGCGCAGAACCGAGGGCTCTGCTGGAAGCACGGCGGATACACGCAGTGCACGGTCGAGGGCTGCTCCAAGCGGGCCAAGTCCCGCGGTATCTGTTGGTCGCACGGTGGCGGCACCCGCTGCAAGCACTCGGGCTGCGTCAAGATCGCCGTCTCGCACGGGCTTTGCTGGGCTCACGGAGGTGGCAAGCGCTGCCTCGTCGAGGCCTGCCAGAAGCCCGCCTACGAGCGGAATGGCAACCTGTGCGCCGAGCACTGCGCTGATCCAGCTCTCGCTCGGCCCGTGGCCACGCCGGCCCCGCGAGCAGTCATGGCATAGGCCACCGGTAGTCTCTCCATGGCGATTTGTCATTCATCACCTCCCCCCTATCTATCATACACGTAATGTGCACAACACCTTGGTGGTCATGGATGTATGGACTCTGTGATCTCTTTCGCCACCCACTTCTTTCGCCATTAGGGCTGCATTCATGGCCACCCGGAATCCTTGAGGGGGCAATTTTTCCTCGGTCTTGGCTGGTCTGATGCGCAAGCGCGGTCTCCACGTGATGTGGGTTGCGGCATTTCATCAGGTGCACCGTGAACTAGCACCGCACGGTTGCAGCTGGACATTTTCAGGTGCGTCCAATTCTGAATGCGTCAACGAATTCCGCCGCGATTTGACAGCCAGCTGCATGCAACCCCTGTACGAACGCGCTGCCATGCTGCCACCGTGAGCAAATCCGATGCAAATGCTTAAAGAACACGAACAGGATGATGATGGCAAGGTCTAGAAGACCTGAAAGTGCTAGGGGAACGATCTGCGCCATGATGCAATGGCTCGGTTGTGAAAACGCTGCAGATCCTCGCGAATTCCGCGACGAGCGAGAAGCTCTGAAGCGCAAGCCTCCCCCCTGGTTACTGTACAACCACAAAAGCTGGGATGACCAGCTTCTGCAAGTGTGCATGGCATGGCGAGTACTGTATAGAGCGCGCCGTGTCTCGAAGAGAGTGTCTTTACGTTGAAAACTGACGCACCAAGCGGTTGCGATGTGCACCTCCTTTTCGACTAACTGTAAAGCATATGACAAACCTCGTGCTCACGGTCGCCATGGCAAGAAAGGCTGCTTTGCTGGCAGCTTTCACGAAAGCCGGGAATCCCTGCCAAGGTCACGCTCCACTTGTCGACCAGTCGGCCGCATCCAAGCGGATCGGATCCATGAGCTCGAGGAACATGCGAGGCCATTTCATACCCACTCCCATCTTTCTCGTCAAGCTCCCTTCACCTTGAGCTCGAGAATTCCTCCATGGGAACACAAAGTCGTGAAAGCCTCGAAACGAGTCGCCACCTTCGCAATCCTAAAAGCCTACCGTAGCAACGCAGCTAACGCCTCGAAAAGTGCACGTTCATTAGACGATGGTGCTCCCCCTCCTGCATCATGAACGCAGCCAATCACGCGAGATTTTCCCCATACAATTAGGCGTTCAGCATTCTTTCTCCCCCCTCATACCACAAGAAAATCCCAAGTCTAAATCCACATCAAAATGGGCTTCTGCGGCGAGTGCGGCACCTTCCTGCCGCCGGACGTCTCGGGCGCCTTCTGCCCCGAGTGCGGTGGGTCTCGCCTGCTTCTCCTCTCTCTTCGCTCCATTTTCACCCAACTCGCGTCTCCACAGGCTCCAGACTGCCCGCAAGCGACTCGGTCTCCTCCGCGCGCCTTTCTCGCCAGGAAGCCGAGCAGAACGCCGAAGCCGCGCGCGTCCACGCGGCTGCAGCCCGCGACGAGGCCGAGGGCGCGATCCGCGCGCTCGAGCAGCAGCAGCGAGCGGCGGCAGAGCGAGAATCGCAGCGTCAGCGCGACGAATTGAGCGCCCAGGAGCAAATCGCTCGCCAGTCGATCGATTCCCAGCGGTTTGAGGCTTCCCAGCGCCGAGAAGAGGCCGAGCGGCAGGCTCGAGAGGCTCGGGAGCGGGCGGAGGCTGCTAGGCTGTCAGCTGCCTCGGCCATTTCCGAGTATGAAGCCCAGCAGCGAGCCGCGGCTGAAAGAGAGGCGCAGAGGCAGCGGGAAGCACTGGAGAGGGAGAGGGATGCCGTGCTGAGAGCTGCTCAAGAGGCCAGGGAGAGGAGGGAAGCGGCTGAGAGGCAGGCCATGGAGGCCCGAGCCAGGGCCGAGAAGCTCAAGGTGGAGGCCGCCAGGGCCCAGCAGGAGCTGCAGAAGCAGGAGCAGATGCGCGCGGCCAGGCAGCGGGAGATTGAGGAAGCTCGCAGGCTCAGGGAGGAGGAGGAGCGCAGGGCGGAGAAGCGCGCCGAGGCTGAGAGGGAGGCGAGACGGGCATTCGAGGAGAAGCAGGAGGCCGAGCGACTGCGGCTTGAGGCGTTGAGGCTGTCGTCATCGGCTGTTGCTGCTCCACCTGCTACTGTTGCTGTTGCTGCTGGGGATTCTTCGTGTGCTCAGTGTCACGCTCCGCTCAAGCCTGCGCAGAAGTTCTGTCTCCAGTGCGGAGCTCGTCGCGGGTCGGCTGTTCCTCCTGCTCCGTCGACTTCGGTGGCTGCTCCAGCTCCAGTTGCTGCTGTTGGAGCACCGACCAGCTGCATGCAGTGCCAATCACCACTCAAGCCGACGCAGAAGTTCTGCCTCAAGTGCGGCACCAAGGTAGCGGCCGCGCCCCCACCGGCTCCGTTGGCGTCCGTGGGCTCGTCGTCGTCGCTGCTCTCGTCTGCTGGCTCGTTCCGCTCGAACGACTCGTTCTCGGCTCCTCCGGGCCCCACGCCCTCGGTCTGCGCCAACTGCACGCAGCCGCTCAAGCCCGCGGCCAAGTTCTGTCTGCACTGCGGCACGAAGGTGGCGGCTGCGGGTGCTGCTGCCCCGGCTCGGCCTGCGGCGGTGCAGCTGCCGGCCCCGATCCCAACCAGCGGCTCGTTCTCGGCCCCCGCTGGGCCCAAGCCGTGCCCGACCTGCGGCGCCACGTGCAAGCCCACGGCCAAGTTCTGCGTCGGCTGCGGCTTCAACTTTGCGCGTGCCGAGGAGGACGAGGTCGCGCGCAACCTCGAGAACGCGCGCCTGCGGGCCGAGCGAGCGCGGGAGCCCGAGCGCCAGCAGCGCAACCAGGCCGCTTTGCTCGCGTCCGCAGCTGCTGGCCATCCACAGGCCTCGACCTGGTGATCCAATCGACTGCACTTGAAGTGAGACCGTCAATGGAAACTGCAACGTGTGTAGCCATCCGGTCACCCAAGTGTAGCCATCCCCGGCTCAGAGTGTAGCCATCCCGTCCCGCCCTAATGCAATTGCGGATCTTGATACGACGCGCCGTGGGTGCTGTTATTGTTGTCTGCAGCAGCGGTTGATCCTTCGTCAGAAGTTGCAGCGTCCAGCTGCGTCACGTAGATACGGTAGTCGGTGTTGTAGGTCGTGTCGGGTCCTTCCTCGCCCTCCTCAGCCTTGCCGTTGTCGTAGTACCAGTAGTAATACTGCTGCTCGTCCATTGCTGCGCCGCCAACGTCACCACCACCGCCACTTGGATCCACGTAGTAGTAATACTGCTGCGGGTCCATGTACGCTGCGTTGTTATCGTCGTTGCCAGCTGCTTGCATATCCAATTTGGACGGCGCCGGTATCGCGTAGTGCGAGTACGGGTCGTACGCTTGCTCGAGTGGATGACCAGCATCTTCTGGAGCCTGGTTGTCGTCCACGAATCCAGCAGGCGGGGCCCACGTCGCCTCGCCAGTGTTCTGGTTGTAGTAGTAAGCAGCCCCGACGTTCTCGTCCCAGTACTGCACCCACTCACTCGCAGCTTCTTCCTCCGCAGCTTGCTCCAAAGCAGCAGGTCGCTCCCACACGGACTCGCGGGTGACCAAGTTAAAGTAATAGACACAGCCACTCTGCTCGTCCAAGAGCTCCACCCATGCGCGTGGATCGTCCACAGATCCTTCCACTTCGTTCATAACCTGCTGCGATAGTTTCCGCGTCGCTTTTTCCAGTCGGAAAGCCCGTTGAAGTTTTCTAGCTGCACGGTCAGCCACGCATAAATTCTCCATCGCTCGTCGCATGAGGAACAGGCGAGCAATTCGGCGGACGCGATTGCGAGCGCTTGCTGTTTTCCTGAGTTTCATCCTCGCCATTCGTTGGATGGTTGTAGCCGCAGTATTCTCGGCATGGACGCATTGAGCACGCAAAGCAGATCGCATTCGTGCCATTCTCTCCAGCCGGCGTTGTGCTCGAAGTTTGGTCACAGCACGGGTTGCCAGCCATCGCCTCGCCGTACTCTGGATTCGCACAGCAGACGAGTGAATGAGCTTTTTCTGCTTTCGCCACGCTCGCCATGCTCGCTGAATGTGCCTAGCAGCGGACGACCGTGTGGACCTGAGCAACAAACGCAGCAGTCGAACGCGATGTCGAGTCAAGGAACCGCGGATAATGCGCTGGATATCAATTGCAGCTATTGTGCGTGCAGCTTCGGCGTCCGCTAATTCTTGAGCTCGATCTGCACGAATCTGAAGAACACGGAGTCTGTCTGCACGACCTCGAACGTGACGTTGGATGGACGTGGCTGCAACTACTGATCGCCGTCGGAGAGAATCCACTGTGATCTGCCACTTTCGGACGATAATCCATCGTCGAACAGCACTTTGCACCACGGCAGCCGCGAAATTCTCTCGCACGATCAACCTCGATTTTGCTCGGAAAAGTAGTTGGACGAGTCGAACACTAGCGGCTGCACTCATCCACAGTTGTCCACGCCGCTTTCTCGCTTGATCTGCCAGCAGTTGGCGTCTTCGTAATCTTGAGCGGACTGCACGACCGATGACTCGGCTTGCATGGCCTTGGATATGCTCAAGCACAGCACGCTGCTTGCGGGTAGTAGACCAACGACGAGTTGCTCGTTGGATGCGAATGGCGGCCGATTGCCGAGCTCCGTAATGCTGATCAATGCGAATGCGGGAGTGGCAACTCATTCGCGTATTTGCAGCTGGATGAACAATGACGTCACAACTCAAACAGCAATGCAGCCGACTCCGGTCGCAGTCGGATCTGATACTAGGAATGTCTGTGGATGAACCGCGGCCACAGCTCGCACACACCAACCGAGCTGCTCGACTTGAACACAAGTCGCAGAAACCGAATTTACTTGTCCACTGTGCTTGAAGTCGTCGGACACGGTGTTGAAGTGCTCGAACACCGGGAAGCAAGCGATTGTGAAACGTACTGATCTCCCATGAGGACAAAGGTCCGTCCACCATTCCCAGCGTTGATAGCAAGGATGCGCGGTGGTCCTTGCAGGTCTCGCATAGCTGCAGGATTGAAGGCGACCCGAGAACCACAGAAGCTGCTTGGGTAGCACGGCACTCTTCGCACACAAAGGTCGATACATTTTTGATGTTGGCTGAGCTGTGAGTGGATGTAAGTGCAGCCAGGAGCTGCTTGCGGCGTTCGACCTCTCTCCGTGCGATCCGACGCCTTGCCAGCGTCTGCATTGTTGTGGCTGCGCGGGTTCGGAGTTCCTCTTCGCTAGGTTGTTGAAGGATACTGATTTCGTCCATTGGTGCTTCCACTGCAGCAATGTAAACTGCGTTCTCCGTTCGCTTGAACCGAATGTGGCGAAATCCGCGCTGTATCCTAGTTGCAGCCGTCTCCTGTTTTGCATTGACATGGCTGCGAATTGCCATCCAAAGTCGATGATTTCTCCACGAAACCTGGATAGTACTAGCTGCAGTGTTCCTGTTGCATTCGACAGCAATTCGACTTCTTCTTGACCACATTGCGGCTTTCACCGCCCGACAGACCAGTTCAAACGCCCTAGCTCTCCTTCGTTTCCTCCAGTGCCGCTTCATATATGCTTGCAGTGTTGTTGCCGCAGTGTTTTCATCCATTGCAGTAGCCGTCATGAAATCGGCTTCACTCAAATTACCAAAATCTTCCGCTGGTCCTACCGAAGCTTCATGCATCGCCACAACTGCATTCACAACTGCATTCAATACGCCATTCACAGCCTCGTTTAGAGCCTCCTTCGCGGCCAAGCATCGTGTCCACCACTTCTCGATGCGTTTTGCAGCTTCGTGTTCCATTGCTCGCTGGCTTCGTAGCTTATCGACAGTTAATCGCGCACTGCATCCCCTCCAAATCCGCTGTATCTCGACTACAGCCTTGGTCTCCTTCCGTTTTCTCCTTAGCTTGACAGTTCTCTTCCGCTCCAGATATCCACGAGCTACTCGCTGAATGTCCAACACTGCATGCATCTTTCGCATCTCAAATCGCTTTCGTCTTGCCTCCAATCGCCCACAACGCCCTCTCCATGCTGCTTGTATTTTTCGCGCGTTTCTCCATCGTCGAACTGCATCATGCACATTTACCATCAACACTCTCCGCTCCCACCTCCGCACACTACACTGAATCCTTTTGGCCGCCTTGACCCTTCTTCTTGATTCCACCCGCCTCCTTACTTCTAATGTCAACACTGCAGCGGCCAGGAATCTTCGTAAACGATGAGCTGCTCTTTGCATCTCCAGCTCGGTTGCAATTCGCCTTCCTCTTCGACCACGCATCAATCTCTGGATGTCAATAACTGCAGCTTCATTCTCTAACTTGAGATCGATTTGAACTCGCTCGGTCCACTTCAGCCAGCCAGCTTCCATCACTGGCCGCACCATGGCCCGCACTAGCACTCGAGCGGCTCGAGCCCTGAACAAACGCTGGTGGTGGGCCAGTCTTCTCACCAGGATCTTTTCCATCTCTCCAGCATCAAATCCTCGACCATTTGAGGCTGGAGGTGGTGCAACGCGCTCTAGCACCCGCAATCCTGGTCCGTGCTGGGCGCTGGCATTGCGTAGGTCCCACGTCGTCCCTAGGGTTTTCCGACCTGCTGCATCTTGAATCACGAACACGCCTGCATTCACCTGTCTCGCATCGTTAGCTCGCTTTGACACAGCGTCCACGGCATTGTTGCTCGGTCGTAGAGCTGGCACGCGCCTTGGTGCCTTGGTCGGCACCTGCTGCCTGCGTATGACCGCCGACCGCAGCTCCATGATTGACAAAGCGGCCGGTCTAATTGGGGAGGAGGGTCCTGGCAGTCGGGAATAGCTGTGTGTCTCTGTATTTGATGGTTGTCTACTGCTCCTTGGTCTCCTGCTCCTGCTCCTCGGGGGCGTCGTCGGGCCCGTCCTGCAGCACGTGGTAGTACTCGGGGTTGGCGTCCACGCAGTCGCGCAGCACAATTGTCTCTTTACCGCAGTGGTCGATGAAGTCGAGGTTCTTGGCCTTGCAGTTGTCGAGGCAGGCCTCCCAGGCCGAGAACTCGGCTCCGCACGGACCAGCCTTCATGAACTTGCAGAAGCCGCACTCGGCCTTGGGCGTGCTGCACGTCATGGTCTCCGTGTCAAAGCTGTCGGACGCGCACACGGTTCCGTCGAGTTCCAGCGGCTGCTCCAGCTTCTTGACGCTCGCAATCCCCGCCGGGAACGGGTTGAACAGCGGCAGCAGCTTGGAGTCGAAGGCCGGCAGCTCTCCCTCCCACTTGTCATCCTTGCTGTCCTCGTCTTCAGCTTTCTTGTCATCAAGCAGCTTGAGCTTGTCAGCAGCTCCAAGTCGCTCGAGCAGAACAGCAGCGTCGGCCCCAGAGTTGTCGGCCGACCACAGCGCCACGTGAGCTGTCTGGGCATCCACAAGCGGCTCAATTGGCTCGCCACGCGTCGTGGTGACACGCACTAAAGCCGCCTGAGCTCGATCATCAGCCGCAATTCCTCGCACTTCCAGCTTGGCTGGCGAGCCCAAAAGCGGCGCGAAGGCTTCGCGCTCGGCCTCGCTCGGGTTGAACTTGAGCACAACGAAGAGCGGAGCGTCTCCCTGGACGCTGGCGGCCTGGCGGAGCGCGGAAGCCGAGTCCTTGGCCAGGTAGACGCCCACAAACTTTGGAGTAGTCGAATGTTCGACGTTGGAGGACGTCTCCGAGCCGGAAGTGGACGCCTGAGCGTCGGAGTTGGACGCTTCGGGAGACGAGGAGGACGCCTCGAGACGAGAGACGGCAGCTGACAGCGCGCACGAGCCTGCGGCCGCCAGCGGCAGCGCCGAGCGCCGGTCCATGAGCCACCGAGCCGCCATCCTTGATCGAAGAGGTTGGAAGTGAAGTGATGGATGATCTGGGCCACCGGACGCGACATGACTACTGGGTAGTCAAAGCGGTAATTGCATAATCGTTCGTGTCGCATTTTGCGGACTGAATGATGATTGCATGTTGTGGCGGTCTGGAAAACTTGTAAGCGTGTTGTGGAGCGATGCCGGTGGACTTGACCTATAGCGCGCCGGCAGCAACCATTGCTAACACCAACCACAGACTGCAGCCTCCAAAAGTCGTCTCCACAGGACTGTATTACCAGGCAGTTCATAGTGCCTCGTCACGTTAGGTCAGCAAATGCCCTCATCTCCGCGTTGCGCTTTTCGATCCTTGTCCAGTTGTATTCGAATCTGAAAGAAGTAACGAGAAATTCAATTTCTTTATTACATGAGAAATGTGCTCTGGGTTTTACACTCGAATGGTGTGCTGGATGTGTGTCATTGGATTCGTTCGCTCTTTTCTTCACGACTGAATTGTTCCTGTATCCGCCAAAGCAATGTAGCGCGCGACGAGCCTCGGTGCAAACTCGCGCTTGCTTGGTGAGCCTCAAGTGTCAATTGTAGAGCAGCAGTGTGGTGAGATGGTGTTTGTTGCTCTAGGTTATGTGCACAGCGTCAAGGTGACCAGTGCAGGTGCAATTATTGTTGTCGAATAGGCATCCGTTCTAGCTTCTCTAACTGCTTTCATAAAAACCACGGCCGATCTACACCCCGGTGTATACGGTACCCATCAACCGAGACCCAGGCGCATAATCTATACACTCTTATTTTTTTTTAGCGTACGCAAGCTACCAGCCGAGCAGGCATTTTCATTCCTCCATCTCCCACCCAATCAATGAAGCAGAAGACGCGAGAATTCATCGACTCCGTCGCGATCATTTTGTGGGGACGGTTTTTGTCTTTGCACCGCATGGAACTGGCATTTCTTGCGCGCTAAACGTCGGACTGCCGCCGCTTTTGAGCCTGACTCCATCGAGCGAATCAATTCTCGGCGATCGTGGACGCGCCCTAGCCAACAAGTCCGCCGTCAGGTGAACTGGCGGGGGCGTCGTGCCACACTGGCATCCATTGAACGAGCAAATGCCAGCGCCCGTGCCACAGCTTGGTCCCGCTCTGGCATTTTCTGAGCTCGAGGCGATGCTGGGGCTGCGGGGCGGGCCGGCGAACCCAACCACGCCAACTTCGCGTTGCAATGCGCCACCACTTGAAGCGAAATTCGGCCAGCTAGGTCGTTGAGTGGCCTCACCATGACCTCCAGGCTGCTTGCAACATTGATGCCCTCTTTATGTGTTTTAGCTGTTTGTGGCGCCAACGGTGTTTCGGATTTGGGATCAAAAATTTTATCTTAGTCCCAGCACATTTACATCCCGTGAAGAAGCTCACCCGGTTCAAATACGGGAAGACTCGGAGATTGGACGAATGAGTGGGCGAGCACGAGCGGAAGACATTGTGGCTTTGGTATGATTGTAAATCATGCACTTTAATCCAGAATGCATCGAACGATCTGAAAGAATACGCTTGCTTTTCAGTGATCGAACGTAGTTTACCATTTTGCATTGTTTCGAGCATGATTCCAAAAAGCTAGTTATCTGGATTCCATGGGGCCAAAAAAAGCTACCCAAAGTTTATATATAAAATAATGCAAATGTTAATTTGTCATTTTGTTGGGCGTGCCGACCGGCACCATGCGATAAATAAAAGCAGCGTCTCCGATGCCAGGGTGTGGCGTGGAGGATGCCCCCTGTTGATAAAATGCTGCTAGCTTTTACCATCAGCCGCCCATCCATCCTTGTATATCGCTCAACTGCATTGGACCT
>JAASGX010000816.1:0-13372 GCA_023334415.1 Phytopythium chamaehyphon | reverse complement strand
GGATGAGGATGCGTCGTTGGTGCCGTCGTCTTGGTAGATGACGATGACGATGACTCCGATGAAGGCGACTAGAACTCCGGTGATTTTCCGGCACATGATTTTCTCGGCGAGCAGGCATACGGAGAAGCAGTAGACGAAGAGTGGGGCAACATTGGCAATAGCTGTCGCTATCGCCACGCTGGTGTAAGGCAACGCTTTGTACCAAAAGTAGTCGGCCGCGCAGTAGAGTCCGTTGAGCACAGCAGCCATCTTCACCACTTTGCCTAGCGGAAGAATGCAATGCCGCTGGAGCACTGCTGTAAAGCTGAGATCTCGATGGATTCCGTTGTCTTGAAAGCGATTAAATAGATACAAAAACGGCAACAGCAGCACCTGACCAACACAAACATCGTGTTAGATCGGTCTGTCAGGATCACTCTAACTTGCTACTTACCGTCACGGCGTGGCTGTAGCTGACGACGAAAAACGACTTGTTGAAATGCCCGACTTGCTATTAGTTCGGGCGACATAATTTAGCTCGACGCTTCTATCGGTTCGGTTAGCTGGCTGTGAGAGAGTCGACAAACCTGGAGAGCTTGAGATGCCTCGCCCATTGCAACCTGCACGAAGATCATTGCTGGCATTTTATATCCAGTGAGTTCTCGACACGGTCGATGGCAGGAAAGGCCCGCTTTGACATCGCACCAACAAGTGCAAGCAGACCACGTCTTCGCACACGGTCGCGCCGTACTTGGTCCTTCATGTTGTCAATTTCATCGCTCGCTGGCCCCAGCAGTGCGGAGAACTCGGTAGACGACATGTCCTGGCCGCCGAAAATTGACTTGTGGGCAAGGCGTTGACTTTGCCACGGACTTTGCCAGCCTTGTTGAAGGCCGAGTTTTAGTGCATTTGATTGGCTGCTGATACTCTGATAGTGATTACGAGACACCGACAAATTGGTGTGCCATCATCCAGATGCCAGCGGCACCACGCTGTGGAGGAGTTCAACACAAGATTTTCACACTTCAGTCTCCAAGACTCAGCTCGGCTGTGAAACCGAGGAGAGAACCCCAAGTAAAGGATTTAGATCACGCTACTACTAGTACTACATATCTTGCAATGCGCTCGCCTGAGCGATCGCTTTGCAGACATCCATGCACCCATCGAGTGCCAGCACAGCGAAGAGCTTCTGGTCCAAGCTCTCAAGCTCAATCGCGACCGAGTCTACACGCCCAAGGGGAACGCAGAAATCACGAGAGCCCGCCGCGTCTTCAATAGACTGACCATCCACCCGCACCGAGCGCATGAGCAACTCGATGACCTCAACGTAAACATCGTCCCTCGCCAAGCTCGAACGTTCCGCCAGGCTGTTCGACAGCAGCACAGTCGCGAGCAAGTGGCTGAATGCGAGAGGGGACAGCTCGCCCTTCTCTGATTTCTCTTCCAGCCAAGTCCAGTCTGTAAAAAAGAAGTACGGCACATGCTTGAGCAATACCCGCCACAAGTGAATGAGCAGCTTGGCACCGAACGCGTTCAACTTGACTGTGGCTCGCGAACAGGGCGCGCTGCTGACTCGCACCACGTCAAACATTAGTACCAGAAGGTACACAGCTGATGACGCCCTTAGATCTCCATCAAGCGACTGCCGCAGCACATTGCTACCGCGAGCTCGCGCTAGGGCGAGCAGCGCATCAGTTTGCCGCTTCATCCAGTTGATGACCACTACAGGTTCAGACACATGTTCTGAACCAGCAGCCGAGTCAACTCTAGGATTGACCGAGATGATCGCACTGTTATCAGGAAGTTCGCTTGCAAGAAACTGCATTGTCTCGGTCGCCCATTCTTGACGGATCTCCCTAACGAGCTTGCTGAACATTTCAGAAACAGCTCCGTGTTGGAGGTTGTCCACACGCTGTGTGGTGCTTGTATCATCGGGTAGTGATGAAGCAGCAGATGAACCATTCACAAGAACCGACTGCACTACGCACTGCGTCAGAAGCATCGGGTACCCCTCCAAGAACTGATGGCCATGCTGAAACGACAGCGCACGACTTGCGTCAACATACTCGTCCCGTTTCAGCTGGTGAAAGTGCCTGGTCCACACGTTAAGCAGTGTCGGCGCCCCGCCGAGGCAAAAGTAAAGCAGAAAACCAATACGGAGGTCCTCAATGCTATGTAGTTTCCCGTCTTCTGGTGCTGGAGACACTGCATGACTAGTTGTGCCAGAACCCAAATCGTCTTCTCTAATAAAGCCTTCTTCTTCTCCATCCTCGAGAACAATGTCAGGTGGTGCCATGTTAGGCGGCACCAAATCTTCTTCGCCTTCACCTTGTGAATTCACAGCTGGATCGTCCTCTTCAATCACGATCACTTCAGCTGAAGCTCGAGAAGCGGCACGACTGTCGCTTGCTCGCTCATTTGGCTGTGCAGGTCGTTGTTGCCCCGAGCTTGGCAGAACATCAATCCTGCCATTAGTATCTGGTGCTGCTCCTCCATTTTCAAGCAAAAGTCCTTGAGGTGGCGCAGCCCTAGCCTGCTGTTGATCATATCCCCCAGATTCTAGTTGGTAGTCTTCGCGTTGCTGTCGGTCCCATGATCGAGAAGTTGGAGCTTGTCGATCTTGGAACGGTGATCGCCGTCGTGATCGTGGTGGGCTCCGACTTCGACTTCGGCTACGTCGTCGCGGCGGCCATTCGACTGGACGTCTCTCAAACTGGCCGGACTGAAAATTGTACTGCTCATCGTATCGTCTTCGATTTGAAGGGCCAAACTCACGAGGATGTCGATCGGAGGGCTCATCTACGATGCGACGCACCGACATCTTGACTTCGCGGACGTCACCCTGCAGCTCAAATAGAGCGTCCTTGAGTCGCTTGATCTCCGTGATATGAGCATTTGTGTCGCGGTCGAGATTGCTGAAGACCTGGGCGCCCAATTCACGGAGTTGGACCTGGAAGTGGTCGTGGAGCATGTCGATCCGAACATCATTATCCCGCGTCAGCCTCGAGAAGTCTCCTACTAGTGCTCGCAGGTCATTGCCCATTCGTCCCATTTGGCCCTTGACGTCTTCAAAGGCCGAAATGGGGATTATTGGTGGCAACGGTGGAGGCGGAGGGGGTGGAAGTAGACGTGGCTGCAGCAGCTCGCGATCTGCAAGAGCTCGGAGGTCACCCAGGTTGCGCTCAACAGAATAAATATGGTCCTTCATTTTGTCGAAATCGCTCTGCAGCTTGCTCTGCTGATCGAACTGTCTGGCCCGATCGCTGTTTTCAAGGATCTCCACGCGCTCCGCCAGTCTGACGGCATCGTTTGCTTGCTCCTTGCTGGAATCGAGAAACTGCGCGCGCAGACCGTCTACCATCGAGCGCAGTTCGCTCCTTAGTGCGGCGACTTCCTGGTCCTTCTTGGCCACCATCGCCGCGCATTCTTGGCGGCACTTGGCCAGCTCATTCTCGTAGCGCTCTTGGAGCGCCGAGAGCTGCGCCATCATGTCTTCCTCGTCCACCGCCCGCTGCGTGAACTCCCTCAGGCCCTTCTCCGTCTTCAAAGTCTTGGCCTTCACCTTGTCCAAGTCCGCGGTCGCGTCCGTGCTGGCCCGCGCCACCGTGTGCACCTCCTTCTTGACGGCCTTGGCGACCTCCAGTGCCTCTTTGCTCTGCTGCTGGGCCGCCTCCCTCGCCTCGCGCGCCTCCGCGACGCTCTTCTCCGCTCTCGCCTGTGCCTCGTCCGCCAGCCTGCCCACCTGCTCCAGCTCGCGCCGCACTACACCGCGTTCACCATCATCAGCTTCCGGTCTTTCTTGGTTCAATCAATGAGCCTCCTCACCGCCCATGCACTCCTTGCGGATCTCCGACATGTCTACCAGCGCCTCCGTCAGCCGCCCAGCCCCATATAAAGAAGTAGTAAAACCGGCACAGAGCGCCCACGGACCGACGCTGACCGCGAGCTGCCACTTCTCGACGCCCCGCAGCGAGCTCCGCAGCCCCGAGAGCTCCGCGCCTCCCGCCGGAGCCCGCGAGCCTGGGCCAGAGCCGGAGCTCGGACCTGAGCCTGAGCCTGAGCTCCGCTTCCGCTTCTTCTGGCCGCCGCCCTTGCCCTCGGCGCGCGGCACCGTCGTCCGCACCGTCGCCATTTGCGGGATCCTTTCCTTTTCGCCCGCCAAGAAGCTGATACTGGCGGCAACAGTGTGCGGTACACAAAATATGCGGTCATTTTCGTTATAACACCAAACTCGTTTTCACTAACGAAACCGACCAGCGACGGACCCACACTTCCATGCACCTACGAAGAGCGGCACCTGCCGGCGATAAATGACAACCCAGGCAATCAATCAACCACGGAGTTTGCAAGCTACCCAGCACCCTCGATGATCCAAAACTGGCGGTGCTGCTCCAACAGCCGGCGCTCCAGGGCCTCCTCGGGCGATTCGTCCTCCGCGTGGTCTGCTCCGGCACCAGGACACTCGTCAGTCGACGCGAGCACAACGCGAACGCGACAGCAGACTTGCGACGAACCTTCGTTCACGCTGAGACGGTCCGAAACACCCGACGACCGCGACGAGTAGTGCGGACTTGCGCACGGAGGAAGTGGCGGCAGCGGAGGCTGCTCCAGCTCCCGTCGCGAGTCCTCTTCCCTGTACTGAAGCCATTGCTGATCCTCCATAATCCCTCGGCTGTCACCGCCGCGAGGCGACAACATGTCTTCATCTCCAGCAGACGCGAGCTCTTCCGCTGCAATACCGGGGCAGTACCAGTCGCTGCTGTACCCGTGCTCAAGGTGCGGCCTCATGTTGCCGCACATGCGAGTCGTCATCTTTAACGAGTACCCTGGGGTGTTTGCGCCGCTCATTGTCCCACGCAAATCGCGCACTCGAATCGGAGAAGGAGTGCTGGTATTGGCAGCAGGCACAGAATGCCGCCGAAGCTGGGCTGACCCCATCTTCGCCGAGCTCGGGACTAGATACTTGGTGCGCTCCTTCAGAATGTGCATGTCCTTGAGGATAGTAATCATGCCCGACCGAAGACCGTCCACTTCTTCATACAGCCGCTCGGCTTCATCATCCTGAACTTCTCGGATCCGCGTCATTTGATGCGCCAGAAGGTCTTCGAGTTGCTGCCGGAACGACTGACTGCTCTTTGCCAACCCTTGCTTGATCTCACACATCTCGTTTTGCAGCTCGGCCAGTTGACCCGACACCAATTCGATTCTGGACTGCGGCGACGTCAGCACCACTGGGCAACTATCGTCATCGGAGATACAGCCAGAGGTCTCTTGCTCGAACTGCAGCCGCTGCTGTTGCTGGTACATCAGTGGTGCGGCGTCACCTCCCGCAGCGAACGACTCAGCACCGACGTACCATTGCGTCGGCGCGAGCTCCTCGGCGCGGCGCAGCTCTTCGAGGTTTTGCACGAGGCGGCCCATTTTTTGCGAGCAGGCGGCGTGGAGGTCCTGCAGCTCGGCGCGCGTCAGGTCTCGCGCTCGCTTGAGCGCGTCGACCTGGTCCGCGCACCTCGCGATCTGGGCCAGCAGGTCCTCCATGAGCTGCAGGTTCCTGCTCGAGCTGCCCTGGAACTCGCTCTGTAGCGTCGCGAGCTCGCTGGCCACGTTGTTCAGCGCGCTGAGCCGCAGCTGGATCTTGCCGTGGTCCCTCCGCCGCTGCGAGAACTTGCCCTTGAGCGCGCGCAGCCCCGCGCGCAGCCGGTCGCTCTTGGCTGCCACGTCCGCCAACTCCCGCGTCACGTCCTCCCCTTCCAGCTCCGCGCTCTCTTCGCTGCCCTCGCTCAGGCTGTAGGCGCCCTCCTCCCCCGACTCGCCGTCGTCTCTCCGCTCCATCTGGCTGTCCGCCTCATCTAGACACCAGGAAACCGGACCCGAGCTCAGCCGCGAGGCCCCGCCACCAGCCGCAGCGTGCCCGCCTACCTCCCCCGACTGCCACATACCTCGAGAGCGCCGGCCGCCGTCCGTGCGCGGCCGCTTGAGCGCCATCCTTGAAGCGCGCGCGAGGAATTTCGGCAGCTTCCTTCTGGGTGGAGTCCACCGTGGACGGACGCATAGAAGCATCTCAAAGGCAAATTCCGCCAATCAAACACACGATCTGAGCGCATATTCCGCCAATCCCAAGCCGCGACCACCTTGTCGCCAAGGGCAGCCAGTCAAAAGGGCAACCGACATCATGGTGCGCAAGAAGAGGAAGGGCGTGGTCAAGGAGGCCGAGGCATCGGGCGCCTCGGGCAGCGCCCGGCCGCGCGTGGAGCTGGAGCGCGCGCTGCGCGAGCCGCCGGCGGACGCGGCGCTGCCCTTCGCACTGTCGGCCAGCGAGCTCCCGGCTCCGAGCGATTCAAATATCGAGAAAGGCGAGGCAGGCGAGAAAGGCGGCGAGGCGGCGGCCGTGACGACGCTGCGCCAGTGGTACGCGCGGCTGTGCGGCGCGCGCAGCCTGTTCGACCAGCTCAAGATGCTGCAGCTCTTCCGCTCCAAGTGCAGCGCCGCGCTGGCGGCTCAGGGGGACCACGAGGCGTTCGCCGCAGCCGCATGGCGCATGGCCTTCCGCCTGTACGTGGCGCCCAGGTGGCAGCCCGTGCGCAAGAACTTCTTCCTCATCCTCAAGGCGCTCGCGGATGCCAACGACAAGCTGGGAGACGCGCTCGAGAACGCGGCGAGCGACGAGCTCCAGCAGTTCCTCCGCCAACTGCTGGGCCAGGCCCAGCACGCACAGCTCTCGCCGGACGAGATCGTGGACGTCTTTGATGCGATGCTGCTCGTCACCGACTTCCAGTTCCTCGCTGCCGTTCTAGTGGAGTTGCCCGAGCAGGAGGACGGCGCGCCTGGGCTGCCGGAGTTCCTTCGCTTTTGCTCGCAGCGGCTGGACGACCTTGCGCAGCCCGTGACGCGATACCGCCTAAACGTGGACGCCGAGCTGCAGGGCGATGGAGATGCTGAGGATGCCTCTACCAGCGTCGTGCTGATTGCGTCGGAGCGATGCGGTCACGCGCTGAAAAATGTGATCCTACTAGCTACCATGAAGGAGGCTTTGTACAAGCGGGTTCTCGCTTCGCCGACCATCGTGGACGACTTCTTCACCATTGCTGAAAGTTGCGCCAAAATCTTGCAAACCAGTGTGGTGCACAAGGATCTTCTCACCCAGGCAGCACTCGCATATTGCCTTGTTCTCCGACTGCTGCTGCAGTGTGCGCAGCAGCCTGTCGAAAATAAGAAGGTAGTGCAGCAGCTTTTGAGGGCGATTTACCCGGAACAGCACACAGCCGTGCTTGGCACATCGAAACTTGATGCCCACCTGAATACTGCTGCTGCCGGATTCGGAGATCTGTCGCGCCTCGCAATGTTCCGCGGGGTATTGAGCAGTCTCAGTAACGGTGAGCTCGCCACGAGTGTTGATGCGGAAGACAATTCAACAGTCATGAACACACTGTTTAGGAGCGCTCAGCTGTATTGCCAGCACGAGTCGCTAAATGTGCGATTGTACGCTTTCCAGGTTTTGGAAGCGTTCTTGCGCCGCGCTGTGCTTATTGGCCAGGGGCCAAGCACCGACTTGGATGGTACTGTAGCGACAACGAAGATTGTTGCATTCGACACTTTGACGAATCTCACGACTGGAGTAATTCTCAACTGGGGTCACAATTCCAAGAAGGTCAACCAGTTCATGCCTCCCATGTTCACACACATTGTCAACTACATCGCATTGACCGGAGACTTCGACATTTGGAAGCAAAGCATTATCACGAAGCTGATCGGTTTACCTGCGCACAGTCGTGCAAAGTACGGAGCGCTGTCCATTCTTGCCGTCAAATACGGCGTCAAGAACATGCTGGCGGAGTACCCTTCGCTGATGAAGTCGGTTCTGATTTCGGTCGGTAACAAGGATGTATCGGCAGCAGCAGCTGGCCTGTTTTCACAGTTTCTGGATGCCGAAGCTGCGGGAGCAGCAAATCCGTGGCTAACTGACGTGGTGGAAACTCTGATCTCAAATGATGCAAACCTCCGCGAGCGCGTTGCGACGTATGTGATGCCGCTGCTGCTAAAAAAGAGTCCGTCAGTCGTCGTTCAGCTTATTGACAGGCTTCGTGCAACGCTGGAAAATGAACAAGCGCCTTCAGATCGCGAGATTGCTTTGTGGGCGATCATTGAAGTCGTGAAGTACGCGCGTAAGCGCATTGCCCCTGAAAAGCTGGCTGGGGTATCCATACAGGAGGTTGACATAGGCCTTCGACACCAGCGAGCTGAGACGCGGAGCGCTGCGTTCGAAGCGATTTGTGCCTCGCTCAAGTCTACGAACGCTCCTACACCCGAGGAGCTTGCGCTGATCAAAGCGTTCCTCGTCATGAGCAGCAAGGAAATTTCGTCTGGTAGCCGCATGAATACGATGATTGGGCTCAAGAACGTCTTTTTCCGAGTCAAGGAGAGTCAACGTCTTGCTCGGAAGGCATCAAAGCAAATCGATAGCGCTGAGGCTATTACCAACGGAGCAGCGTTCTTGGAGTGGGTGCAGCAGTTTGTTGTTACCTCCTTGTACGCCGGCTCAAGCCCTCAGAGAACTACTCTCGGTCTAGAAGTTATGTTGCTGTATCTGCAAGTCTTTGGCATGGCAGATGATGATTCAGGATCACCAACCCGCTTTCTTGAACCGCAGGTTGTGACTGTTCTGCTGAACGCTCTCGTGAGCTCGTGGGATGTGATCAGGTCACTGGCATTTGCTATCCTTGAGCTGTACCCGACCCATTTGCCAGGATATTCTTCAGGAGAAGAGCTTTCAGTGTTGCTCAAGTGGTCTCTTATGCTTTGCGTCAGTCCTCGCCAGCGCGAAAGTGATGCTGGCGCTCTCTTCATGCGAGTTATATTCAAGAGAAGTGCGGCGATCCAGCAGTTCAATATTGTTCTCGAGGATAGTGCTGCAGCTGTTGATGGTGGTGGTGTGAAGAGCAGTGAAGTATCATTTGTGTTGAAGCTTACGTCACTCGTATTGAAGCGCCTTCATGATAGCTCCATGGACAAGTCAGGGCAAGGCGAGTCGCCGCTTGTCCACGGGTTGCTCTTGTCTCTCCGATACATTATCGAAAGCGTTGACTTTGATTCGATTGCAAAGAGCGACGACAAGACTCTTCAGAACGAATGGCAGAATGCCCTTCATCAAGTGTTCCGCTGCGTTGGCAACGCCATGAATGCATCTCTTTCAGTAGTAGGTGATGCGACATCAGGTGTGGGTGACGAGGAACTGTCTGCCAACTTTGCTGGTGTTGTAGGAGAGGTCAGCTCGGTTTCGAAGTCGGCCGCGTCCGCTCTGAAGGTCGACTGCCGCGGACACTTGATTATCGAGAATAATGGAGACGACGACGAAGGAGGCGCTGACTCGGGTCAACGTGCTGTTGTTGGCAGCTGGCTGGCTGCACGTGAATGTGGTGCCATTGTGGACACGTTGATGAAGCGAGTACCCCTTCCGAGATCAAATTCGTCGGATTCTCAGACGCAATTCTTTACCACTGAAATGGGTGAACGTGGTGGCGAAATGCTTCTAAACTCTTTATTTGAGCTGAAGCACAAGGGCGCCGTCGCCACGGCGTATCAGGCGTTCGAAGGAGTTTGCAAGTCGTTTTTGGCTCACGCAGAACGAAATACGGTACTGGGAAGTTTGCCTCGTGTGTGGGCGGATAGGTTGCTAGACCGCCTTGAGACTTCCCAGCAAGTGTTCATTCTGCGTCGTAGCTCCGGATTTGCCTTCAGTTTTGTGGCAATTCTTCGCGCAGAACCTCGAAACTCTGCCGCTGTCATCTTGCCTCTGGTTATGAGTAACCTTCTCCGGCTTGCAGCGCTCGACACGGACAAGATCGCGCTAACAACCAAACATGAGGACCACCATCTCGTCTGGCGGTCTCGTGTGCACGCTTTGAACATTCTCAAGCTGATTTGCCAAGACGCCGTGCTTGCTGATGACGTCTCAGTGTATGTGTCGCGCATGCTGGAGGTTGCGATCTTCGGGTTTGACTGCGAGTCCTGGGCTGTGCGCAACTCCTCCATGATGCTTTTTGCTGCGACCACACAGCGCGCTATTGGAGACAAGCGGATTGCCGATGGTGCATCCTCCCACAAGATACCTAGCGCCGACGTATTTTCGCGCTTCCCGCAGTTGAGCGAGTTTCTTCACTCCGAGCTTGTGCGGTTCTTGTCGAGAGTGAGCTCGACGGGAACCCGTGGAACTACTCCACCTGGGCTGTTCCCAGTTCTAATGTTCCTCAGCCGACTGAAGTCAAGCGAAGACGAGGACGACTCTAACATTCCCGCTGAGGGTGTTCCTCTATCGAAGATAGTCCCAGTCGTGATGAAGTGTGCGGGACAGCCGACATTGGCTATCCGACAAATGGCCGCAAAGGTGCTAGCGGCTATTGTTCGAGACTCCGAGGTCATCGATATCCTTGAAAATCTGATTGCTGAACTTCCAAATGGCATCTCCTGTCGAGATCCAAGTGCTCCGCCGAAGTCGTCAACGCCGAAGTCGAGCAACTATGTTCACGGAGTGATCTCTCAAATTCATCAAGTAACACGCCGCTATCTGGGAAGCAGTGACGCATCGAAGTCCACCTCGCAGAACCCCACACCTCTGAGTCCAGCCCAGCGTGCAGTCGCTGAAGTTATTGCGGCGAAGATGCTTTCTGAAAAGATGTGGCTGGCGGACTCCTCTGTGAGTCCTGCCATCCGAGGCGAGTACTTGGAACTAGTGGATGTGTTTGTCAGTTTCTGTGGATCCAATGCTGGCCTTAACTTCGCTGCGGCTACTTCAAGTACGTTCCAGCACCGTGTTGCTGGCAGTGTTGAGGTCATCCGCTCGATTTGCGTGAAAGAGCTCGAAGAGCGGTGCATGATGCCGTCTCAGAACTCATCGTACTATCGCCAGCACCACACCCCCGGGATGTATGTCGTTGATCGGACACTCGTATCAATTCTTTTTGGCACTTGGCAACTGGAAAGTGTACGGCATAGTGAGCTCCACGCGAACCAGGTCGACCTTGCACTTCGTCTACTGGCGAGCCCAGTGCTGCAAGTGAGAAAACGCTCAATCAAGAAGATCTCCAACCAACTTGTTGGTCCAGGCTGTATCTCGGTGTCCTCGAGTGACGCGCTAAAACTCCAAACTGCCCTCGCAACGCAATTGCTTGTTGAGGTACACCCGAAGATCAAGGCACGAAACCTTCAATTGTCTGTCTTCTTTATCGAGAACATGAAAACGCGTCCCAGTGATGACCTTGTTCAGAAGCTTCTGCCAAAGATTACCGACATACTTGAATCCGCATCAGACGCGGATGTGGTAGCGCCGGCTCTGGAATTACTTGCTCTTCTAACCTCTAACAGTTCTCTAAGCTCCGCGAGCTGGAATCAACTTCACGAGCAGATTGTGGCGAGATCCGACGAGAAGCAACCTCTGGCTTTGCGTCGCGCCGCCGCGAAGGCTATCAGTCACTGCGATGTGCTTTCTGGGACGACTGATTCCGATACTTCGAATGAAGGCATTGTGATCGCTGTTGACTCATGGCTGAGTGCCATCAAGTTGCTCCAAGATGACGACGCAAACGTCCGCCGCATCGTCAATGAAGCCGTGTCAAAGGCTATGAACATCTCTGCGCCAACCTCGGATACCCTGGTTCTACCACAAGCAATCGAACGTCTGGTTGGCGACTTTGGCAAGACGCAGTACGGATATTCCCAAGTGCAGCAAATGGTCTCGCGGCTAACCGATGCGCCAACGGAGATCGAACAATACTTGCGCGGTGGCGCCTCGAAGGACCTGGGGGCCACGGACTTGTCAAGCCGCATCTTTGAGGCCGAGAGTGACAACTACTTCGCTGAGCCCGACCTGATGGCGCAGAATCTGCTGTATCAGCTAGAATTGAAGCGTGACCAGCTCTACGACAAGCTCGCGATGGATGAAACTATACTGGCGATAGCGCGGGCGGCACTGTCGTCGCTAGATAGCGCGCTTCATCGCGGTACAAGCACCGCTGAGTGGCTTGGCGGTGTGACACACTACCCCGGCGTTTTCCCAGCCCTTCAGAACAGCCTCATCGCTGCTGCTGCTGCTGCGTCGAGATCGACAGACAGCCCGTCGGAATCCGTGACTGAGCTGCGAGAGCTATCCGCCCGCATCCTGGCTAGCGAGAGCACGTTGCACCCGCTGACGAAGCAGGCGTTGCGCGTCGTGGCGAGCGGGAGCAAGCACTCGGTGGCTGAGCTGCTGTTCCTCACCCCATTTTGGTCGGCTCTCAAGGCGTAATCGCTCAACTAGATGACATTCACGCATGCGAAACAGTCCCCTTCAACTGGATCAAGTGCGCTGGCAACAGCTGTTTGTGCACGGTTCACTGACTAACGTACCACAGTTCCTCTACGCCGATTCGCTGATGCCCTTGATGCGCTTGTCACGCTCAGGAAATGCTCCACACATCCATAGAGTGCCCTAGAGAGCCGCGGAGAGCACCAAGTCATTGCCAATCGTTGAGGATCGCGTGAAACATGAGCGTGGGCTGCCCACTTGGCATGTCCATCCTGCCTGTCCGTCAGCTCATCAAGACGTGCACCTCTAGCCATGTATAATGTTTAATAGGTCATTTGAAATACTAAGCCCAGTTACTGGTGAACTGTAATACGAGGGATACTTCATATAAAAGGTAATAGTCGCATTAGTCGCGCACTTTGACATGACGACCATCACACGTCGCAGCGTTCAACTTCCGCTGCCCCGTTGACACGAAATCGTTGGCAATACACTACCGTACTAATTGCTGGCAAAAAGCCAACTTTTGGACCTCGCATTCTGATGACTTGACCCAGTTTGGCCGTTGCGTGGATCCCACAGCCGAAAATCCAGGAACAGGACCGACTGCAACTGAACGAAATAGTACTCGCTCATTGCTTCCGGAGGTCCAATCCCGGTGACAGGGGGCTCACGCGCGGTGATAGTACTTGCACTCGAATCAAGGCCCATGCCTATCGATGCGGTCAATGGCTAGCAGTCACGCAACTTGGAGCAGCGTGCTTGCTTCTCGGGGCTGCTCACTTTCCATTTCATTGACTCGCGTCAATACTTCCTTCCTCCGCTACCATGGTCTCCTTCACCTCCACGATCGCCGCCGCTGCGCTTGCAGCCTCTGCTGTCATGTCGACCTCCAGTGCGCTCGAGACTGGCGAGTACTACCGCCCCAGCGGTGACGAGGTTTCGGGTGTCTACGGCACTACCGCCACATACCATCGCAGCCCCTGCCCCGCCCTCAACTCCCTCGCCAACCATGGATACCTCCCGCGCGACGGAACCAACATCACCTCGGCTGTGCTCAAGGAGTCGATCCAGTCAGTCTACAACCTCGCGGACGATATTCTGGCTGTGCTGCTG
>JAASGX010000815.1:0-13373 GCA_023334415.1 Phytopythium chamaehyphon | reverse complement strand
ATTATCTTGAAGACTGTATGGTCATCAAAAAACCAGGATTGTGGGGATTGCTTTTCCGACACGAAGGCGGGAGAAGGAGCATGGAGATCAAGGCGAGGGCGGCGCTGTTCAACGCGCTGGCGTGGCTGGAGGCGCTCAAGACGCGCGAGGCCGCGGACACCGAGGGCGTCGAGGTCGCGCTGCAGTGTTTGTCGTGCGTCGCGCGCTCATTGAAGGAAAACTGCGGCCGGGAGCTGACCAAACGTGTGGCTGGGATTTCCTGCAGCGAGGCGTTCGGCGTCAACGTGCAGGACGCGGCGCAGCGCCGGGAGCTGGCGGTCAACAGCGCCAGCAGCTTCGAGGACATTTTCGCCGCGGGGCTCAAGGCGCTCGGGCTCGAGCTGGGCGAGGTGCGGCTTCCTTTTCTTGGTGGTTGTCGATTGACTGCGATCTCATGATGAGTTGTGCGGGTGTTTATTCAGGCGGCGGCTGCGGAGCCGTCGGTGGACGACGACCCGGTCGTGGCCAAGAGTGAGTTGGCACCGCAGAAAAGTGGTGGGACGCTGGCTGACTGGCTGCGTTGAGTAGATCCGGAGCTGTGGAAGAAGTGGGTGGCCAAGCTCGAGGACAAGGGCTTCTTCAACGGCGTCCCCGCGGGCTCGCAGGAGCACGCCACCCGCACCAAGAAGGCGCTGGCCAAGTTCAAGGAGAAGTTCGGCGACGTCAAGCCTGCCGCGGTGAGTGTGATGCACTGGCTGGTTGAAATCTGGGTTAATAGATCTTGGCTCATCATGTGGTGTTCTGACAGCCGGTGCTCTCGAAGGAGGAGAAGGAGGCGATGGCGGAAGAGCTCAAGGCCCAAGGTAACGCTGCGCTCAACGGACAGGACTACACGCGCGCGGCGCAGCTGTACCGCGAGGCGCTCAAGCAGTCCCCAGATGGACCGAGCTCGCACATTTACCACTCCAACCTGGCTGCCGCGCTCATGTACCTGCACAAGTACACCGAGGTCATTGACCACTGCGAGCAGTCGATCGCGCTCAAGCCATCGTACGTGAAGGCATACTCGCGCATGGGCGGCGCGCAGGTCCACCTCAAGGACTATCAGGGAGCCATTGACTCGTTCCGCCGCGGTCTCGAGGTCGACAGCACGAACGCTGCCTGCCGCGACGGCCTTGCGGATGCTGAGCGCAAGCTTCGTCAGCAGCAGAGTGTTGCTCCGACCGGTCCCGCTTCTGGTCAGAGCGCGGGTGGTGCTGGCGCTGGTGGCATGCCTGACCTGTCGGGTCTTGCGAGCATGCTCGGTGGTGCCGGCGGCGCCGGCGGCCTTGCCGATCTCATGAACAACCCTGCTCTCCAGCAAATGGCGTCCAGCATGATGCAGAACCCTGCCATGATGCAGATGTACGTTGGTGCACGCAAACTTTCTGCTTGTTGTGGGATGCTGATGTTGGAATGATTTTTTCAGGGCCCAGAATATGATGCAGAACCCTGACATGATGCGGAATATGATGGGCGGACTTGGCGGCATGGGCGGCGGCGGCGGTGCTCCAGGTGCTGGCGCTCCTGGCGCCGGAGCTGGTGGCATGCCGGACGTCAGTGGCCTTATGAACAGCCCCGAAATGATGGCGGCACGCTCGGACCCGGAACTTCAGGACTTTTTCCGGGACATGGATTCGGAAGGCCCGTCGGCGGCCATGCGGCACATGTCGAACCCCAAGGTGTCGCAGCTTATGCAGAGCCTGATGTCCCGCATGGGATAAGCTGTAGCATCACCAAGAGATATCCTGATACTGCAGAGCTCGGCGCAAGTCGGCACAGAGTTGGGTGAAATGGAAGTCATACCAACACGATCAAGAGACGCTGAGCGTGGTGCTTGGCATTGGCCTTACCAGACACGCTGCGCTGTCCTCTCCTTGAGTGGTACAGGTTCCTAGTGCTTGACGAACTTGGCCGTGCTCTCGAGGAAGGCGAGGTACTGGCGCTGCTCCTTGAGGTCGGCGAACTGCGTGATGAACTGGGCGAGGTCGTCGTCGACCTTGCGCGCGGCGAGGTAGTTGTAGAAGTGCTCCTGCACGTCGAGCTCCAGGTCGATGAAGTTGGGTCCGAGGTAGAGGTCCTCCTTGTCCTCAGCGGCGGCCACGTCCTTGAGGAAGCGCACGCGCTCGACGGTGAGGTTGCTGCTGGCGACGCCCTCGAACTGCAGGCCCTGGTTGTCGCGCGTGACCTCGGCGACGAAGCGGATGCCGGGCAGCTCGTCCTCTGGCTCCTCTTCGTCGTCTTCCTCCTGCTGCTGCTCCTCCTCGTCCTCCTCCTCGTCCAGGAAGTCGTCCTCCTCCTCGAGCTCGACGACGTCCTGCACGTCGAACTTGACGCGGATGGCGTCGCCCAGCACCTCGCCCTCGAGCACGACCTCGGTCGAGTCGTCGGCCTCGGCGATCGCGAACACCTCGGCCACGCGCGCGCGCAGCTCGGCCAGCTCCTCGCCCTCGAAGCAGTTGTCCTTCTCCTCCTCGATCTCGCGCTGCTCATGAGTCCGTCATTAGGTGGACGTAAAAGCCAGCGACTCGGTGACGGCCGCGCGTCACCTTGAGCAGCGAGCCCAGCGTCGACTTGTCGCGCGACTGCAGCGCCGCCAGGAAGCGCGGGCGCGCGGCGCGTGAGGCGCTGGCGGCGGCGAGGCGAGCGGCACGAGCGAGCATCGTGGCGGTTCCGATAGGTGTGGAAGTGGATCGGTAGGTGGATCGCAGCCACAGAGCATGAAGCAGTTTTATTGGCTGAAATTAGGAAAATATTCATTTTGATTGGCTGAAACCAGAGTGCATTCTCGAATCCTGGAAAATCTTGGAAGCTAAATGGGATGGCGGGGATGAGAGCTACTTAGTGCTGCTCTTGATGGCGATCGAGCGCCGCCGAGGGCCGCGAGCCGCCGCCAGAGCTCCAGGGCGGCGCGAGGCTCGCTGGCCGCTTGCTTTTTTTGCAAAATGGCGGTATATTGCGAGCTCCTTCGGCGTTGTAAAAGGCTGAAGAGCCCGCGCGTTAGTTCCTGCGGGCTCTAGAGCGTCGAAGGCACAGCGCTGCGTGTTTGGTGTGGGCCGATGAGAGCGAAATTTAAAGGCGAAGCTGAGCCATCCCTATATGTAGCTCCTCTACGTGTGGATTGGTCGGAACTCGTACGTGTAGACGCTCTCGAAGGCGGCGTCGGAGGGCAGGAAGGCGCTGGTATCGAGGGCGCGAGCGGTCATTCCCCAGCGAGACAGCAGCGGCGCGATCGAGTGAGAGATGCTGTAGGGCATGTTTTGTTAGCCACTAGTGATGAAGCTTTGGTGTTTTTGGTGTTTTGCTTGCCTTCGGAGCTGGTAGGTCGTCACGAAGCGGGCGGACGGGCTGCAGCGAAAGATAAGCGCGACGGTGGCAACCACGTTCTCAAAGTCTGCAAGCCAGCAATGTCAAAGCAGGAGAGTCATGAAAGTCTAGAGAGTTTGTGTTGGTGGCTTACCTTCCGACTGGTAGAAGCAGTCGGCGGCGAGAACCACGTCCACGGTCTCGAACACTTGCAGTGTGCTCTCAGGGACCAACATGTCGCCCCAGTTGAGCGGGAGGAACTCGACGACGCCCTCCAAACCGTTGAGCTCGATGTTGGTCTCGGCGTTCCGCTTCGTGTCTGCTGCGTCGGATCGGTCTGTGAGGTACACCTAGCACAAGGGCAGGTCAAATAACTTGTCAGGTTGACCATCAAAGCCCACAACAAATCTCCATTTCATGCCTTGGACGGCTGAGAGCACAGGGCGGCAAGGATGCCTGGCAGTCCCGTTCCACAGCCGAGCTCCATCAACACTTTTCCTCTGAACGAGTGGCGCTCAGATGTGATATAGTGTGCCATCACTTGGGCTGACGGCCACACGAACAAGCCATAGTGCTGCTGGGACCGTGGGGAGTCGCCGGTCCCCACGTCGCCTATGAGCTCTACCAGCTTTACATTCACCCACTTGGGCTCTTCATTATTGTCCACTTCGTCCACAACAACTCGGCGACGCTTGCCTTCGTGTTCGTCTCTCTCAGTCGCAAAAGGAACTTGTGGAAGCTGGAAGCGAAGCGTTTGTGGTGAGCTTGAGCGTGCCATAGGGTCTTGCGCCTGAATGGAGAAATCGGTAATGAACCAGAAATTGGACGTAAACAACGTAAATAGGGCAGAATCATGGCATCAAGCAAGAAGTGTGATTTGTTTGTGACCTCGTTTACTGCTGCAGTTCGTTCCAACAGTCTACGAATCTGTCTACGATAGTCGCGGTATCCATTGCTCTAGAGCTGTACCTAAGAGCTTAAGGTTGCTTTGGTGTTCGGTGGATTGACCTGTACGATCTTGAACATTCCGCACGGCGTCGAGGAGGCGAATCGCACTTGACTTTTCCATCACCACTTGGCTAAAATCGAGGCCACCCAAGGTAGCTTGTTCTTGTTTCAAATCTTTGCTGCATGTGGTAGCAGGCACTCGCGTCTCTTCTTCATCCCAGTCGTCCCATTCTGCAGTTGTACGATCTTCGATCGTCTTGATATTTGCGTCGGCGATCGTTGAAGCGAAGTGTTTTGCAAGAGAGCACACAAACTCGTCGATGGCCAATTCCACCCGATCACACCACTGGCTCCACATCGAGAGGTAGAACTCGCACATCACCTCGGGGTGATCAGGGATATTGCTTGTGCAGCGAATATTGAACTCGTATTCAGCGAGAATCTCAGGTGGACTCAGAGTCTTCGGCTGGTGCTTCATTAACATCAGCAACACTGCCAAGAGTTGCATCCGTCCGGCTGATTTAGGCAAAGTGATCCAGCGCTTCATGTCTTCAGACGATATCCAAGCCAAAGCTACCCTTCCCAGAGCAATCCAACGTTGTTCAGGTGAAAGAAGCTGCTCGAACTCGCTGGTATTTCTTACAGCCAGCCGTGTTGTCGCTGACACAATAGCCGGTAGTATTTTGATGAGGCTCACGCAGATCTGACGGTCAATTGTAATTAGTGGCTTTGTGTCAGCATGGATTGAGCGCAAGTCACTAGGTAGATTCTCATGAAGAGCGGATAAAAGAGTGTCAAGTATTTCGAGTAATTGCTCGGGTGGCTTGTGCGATGGCTCAAAATGAATAAGAAGCATAGCTAACATTTCGGTCATTGCTACAGCTTCTTCGGTATTACTGTGGCTAATTCTCGAATTTCGAAGCAGCCGAAGGCCGATACGCCATGCCACTTCTTCGCTGAGTGCCAGCTGCGGTCTTGTTAGTTCTCGGTTGGCAGATGCTTCGCATTCGCGTAGAAATCGAAGGTGAAGGATGAGGGACTTCCCGCAATACCATCCGCTCATGTTGCCTTTGGGCTCAACGTTGCTGAACAGCATGTCGTGCACAGTATCTAGTGTCTGGAGCCAGATGCAAAGTCGCACAAGACTAGGAAGGACCTGCGTTGAGATACGACGGAGCTCAAATTGTGGGCTCAATACTGCAGCCAAAGTATGGGATAGCCACCCTCCAAGAACTTGTTGCCAAAACAATGAACTTGATTTTGGCAGATCCTGGCTTCCATTATTCCCAGAGATCCATCGGTCTAGCTGCTCAATTACCGACGTGGTAAACGGCATTGTTGGCTGCGTAGAAGGCTCAATGACCCATGTTGACGCCGCCAACTGCTCGTGCGCCCATCTTTGACTGATAGCTTCTGGTATTTCATTTGATCTAGCCTCTACCTGTGGCTGTAACGTCGATTCGTCAAACCCCCAAAGCTCAAATTGAATAATGCGCTTTCCAAAAAGCTCCGCCACGGCTTCGATGCATAAAAGCCGTCCTTCTGATTTCTGCCAACAATGAGTGTTTGGTACTTCAGAACTGCTGCTCAGCGACAACATTACTTGGAGAAGCAACTGAAAGGCGGCGCTAGCAGAATTGTCAACCAGGTCAGTGTAGCATGCTAGCGACAATTTTGTGAGGGCTGCAAAGACGGAACTACAGCATTGCCGAACGCTTGAGGCAGTGTGTGCCATGTACCTCTCCAATGTTCCAAACACAAATTTCCAGTGTTTGGTAAGAAACTGTGGCGGAAGGTCGATAACTATTCTCGAGAGCAGATCAAGCAGCCCTTCAGCTACAAACGCGTCAAGCAACGATGTGCACGATTGTTCTGACATTGATGGAGATCCGTGCTCGTGAGGAATTCGATTCAACTTGCTGATTGCCTCTTGAAATATGCCAATGCGAGCAGGTTCTTCGCATAAATGTGCAAACGCTGCCAAGCAGTCTGCAGCGCCTTGGCGAACTGCAAGCTGGTCGTGCTGGAGTAGGCGATACGCTGCTGGCTTTAGAGACACTGCAATTACTTGCGGGAGGCGGGGAAGTTGTAGCTGCTGACCAACTAAGTAGGTGACAGTTGGCTTTGATCTTTGGTGTGGTTTATCCTTGACAATAAAATGCAGGAGCTGAGCGATTGTGATCAAAGCACCCTCTTGCTCTGTCCACACACGAGAAATGCGTTCTTGTGAGTCTGTTGGCTGCAAGTCTGTGAGGATTGAAAGAAGTCGGTTGATAAAACGATCGAAAATCTCGCTTGTCGGGAAGATCGCAACTGCCTTTGTCGCCGCCTTTGCAGATTCCTTGCGTATTGCAGACCAGACGTCGGTAATGCCACCAAGCAGCAAGTCGATCATTCCATCAAACTTCATGGTGTCGTTTTCAGAGGCTGACTTTGATGTCACGCGAGATCTTGCAGCATTGTAAACTGCCTCGTTGAAGAACGCCGACGCCTTTTGACGCACTCGTGGCTCCTTAATGAGGCGAACCACTCGAAGAACTACCGCCAGCGTGTCCCCATCCCACTCGCATGTATTTATTGCACTGAAGTCGAAGATACGGAGGTCAGGAATGAATCGAGTAGTATGCTGATGGAATCTACTTACACTTGCAAGGCTTTGGCGAGGCTTTTGTCTGAAGGAGTGCCATGATTACTTTGCTTGGCGATTGTATAATCTGCAGAACAGGTGAAAATGTCGCTCCCAGCTACACCAGGTATTCCGAACCAAGAAATAACCCCCAATGCAAGCAATCCGTCCAACAGAGTCGGGAGTTCTGTATCTGGCTGGAATGGCTCGCTCGCTAGAACAGTCATTCCCTTTCTGCCTGGTTCGTTGAAGAGAGCTTCGCTCACATACTGAGCAGCAAGGCCACGATCTTGATCACTTGTTCCAGCCAGCAGCTCGCGAACTCGGAGCACCAACTGCGATGGCATTGATGAGTCGCGGGCAAAATTAATATGGTGTTTGTCGTCGATTCTAAATTAATATTGCACTCATTTGAGGGCCCTGGCTTACATGTAAACTACCGGTAGAGCGTTGCAAGTTAGGCCCATTTTATCACAACCGCTCATTGGTTAAAATAAAACTGGTACATTGTACCAAATTGCATTTTCAACATTTTACAACACAGATTTCAGACCTACGAGCACCACGCATTCTGACTGGAGCACATTTGTGCTGGAACTCCCATTCGCCGTCCATGCGCCTCCCATAACAGTCCTTAGCAACGCCAGAGCGTCGTCATGGACGCTGAAGCTGCAGCGGTTTGCTCGGTGGTGCTCTGTGCCTGCCTTGGAGTGATCGCTGTGGCGACCGCGGACATGCGTGCAGCTCGAGCCCCTTCTTCCTCCCACGCAACATTTCGCTCAACCACCTTTGAGCAGGCTATGGCTACGTCAAGCAATGCATGGTTTCACAAGAAGCTAAGGTGTGATAAGCGTTCATTTCTGCGTTTGTATACCCTTGTACATGCTGCATGTCCTCGTCGCCCTGCTGCTAATAGCAAGTACAAACTTGCTAAGCGGCTTGTGCTGACAATGATCTATTTAGCTCAAGGAGGGACAATCGATCATGCAGCAACCGTGCTTGGCATTTCGAGACCTCGAGCAGTTGTATACATAAATGAGATGCTGGATACTCTACGTCTAATGAGCAAAACCCACGTTGGATTGCCTACTCTAGACGAATTAGAGGAGATAGAGGAGGGGTTTTATCGAATTGCAGACTTTCCTGGTGTTGTAGGAGCGATTGATGGGACGCTCGTAGCGATAGCACGGCCAAAGGACTACGAGGGATGGTACTGCCGCATGCTCTACCCAGCTGTCAACGTTCAAGCAGTCGTTGATCACCGCGGCACCTTTCGCTCCATTCCATCCGAGCCGGCTCCAATAATGACCAGTCTTTGTGGAATGGATCCGGGGTCAGACAACAGTAGGTCAATTTGCACGTTTTGTTTTATTATGTAGTCATCTCACTATGTTCCAAAATGTTTGTGACAGACTTGCGTCCTTTGTTCCCCCAGGAAAGCACTTGCTCGCTGACGCGGGCTACAAGCTTTGGAGCCACATGTTGACTCCGTTTCCTGAGGCCGATGCTGCGAGTGACATGCGAAAGAAAATCTACAACAAGGCCCACTCACGCACAAGAATTACTGTGGAGTGTGCATTTGGCCGCTTAAAGAATCGGTTTCGCATTTTGCTTGGAAACCTGGAGCAAAAAACTCCACTTTGAGTCAGCAATGTCATCACGGGGTGTGTAGTGCTGCATAATTGGCTCGAGAGTTTTCAAGATTCCTGTGTAGTAGTCGGCTACGACCCAATGCTGGTAGATTCGCCGCCATCGACGACTGGAGATCCGTCAAATCTCGAGCAGCCGCTTTCTCATGAGCTCGGTGCTGCAAAGCGAGATGGCCTAGCCGATATTTTTTATGGGGCCTTCTAGCAATATAGTCACGGATGCAACATACTTGGAATCGTGGTAGCTTTCATTGACTAGATGAGCTACATTTTGCGTGGCGCTATCTACTTCTGACTAGACGTCAATAGTTGGTTCAAAATCTGTAGTTCAAGCTCCATCAACCGCTGAGTCTGTGCGTGATGACGATCCAACATAGCCGCAACCACCTCAACACCAGTGCTGGCTGTAGCGCGATCTTTTAATGAGGCTGCAATTGCCTCCATGCCACTCTGCAAGACGTTGCCAAGCGCCATGATTGGTACTGGTTTGAAAGCAGGCTGTGCAGATGTCGACGGGGCGGCTGGCTGCGTAGAGCTTTCGCTCTCCTCCCCGTCATCATCCTCTTCCTCTTCAAGGTGTGAATCAAACAGAATGTCGCCACTAATTCCGACACGAGGCGAGAAAGCGTCATTCAAAATATCCCACAACTCGTCGTCGATCTCGCTGTCAGCCCGCATGTTTCCTGGCTGCTTCTGGCCCCGCTTCTTCTTGCGGTAGATGCACTTTAGCTTTCTGTACTTCTGCATAACCTGTAGTCACACCATAGTTATGTCGCTGATCTCTCCCTAGTAGAACGCAGTATGTACTTGGGCATGAGTGATGACAACGCCGATGGATTGCGAGAGGATGCTGGCAAAAAGCTGCCATGCCAGCGCCGTCTTCACCTTGGTGTCCGCTGTCTCCAGCCTTCGCTTCACCGCGCCGTCGGCAAAGCGCAGCCGCAGCAGCTCCGCCACCTTTGTGTTGGCCCACTTGAACCGCCGCAGCTGCTTACTCTTTGCCTTCGTCTTGCCTTTGGCCCTGGGTTTCACGCGCGACTTGGCGTTTGGAGTGAAGGCCGGCGACTCTGGCGCCAAAGCCACTACTGGGACAAGTAGCTCGTCCTGCAAGCCATGATCTTGCGCAGAGCAAACGCTCAGACCAGTTACCGCGGCGCTTGACAGTGGCGCCGGGCGTGGTAGCAGCGCGGCGCTCAGCAGGGCAGCGGCGTCGGGGAGTGCTACGGCGTCTTGGAGTGCTGCGGCGCTCGGCAGCGATGGCATCAGAGCTCGCTCGTCGTTGTCCATCCTGTCAATTGATCCCAAGTGAGGGACGCGTTTCATGCTCCAAGCCACTTGCTGCGTACTTACATTGCTGCTGCAATGAATGGCGAACAGTGCGTCCAGCTCAGGAAGGACTTGGACAAGCTTCAGAATGCGTTGCGGACGGATAATGGAGTCTGCGACAGATGGTGGTCCACTTATCTAACCCGCGGTCAAAATTGACACAGAGAACGCATTCCCCACCTGAACCAGGGCCTTTCCCATCGCTCACAAGTGGTTCCATCACAACTCGAGCTGTTGAGTGTATGCTAGGTCAATAGGTTCCTGTCGCAACCGCTTTTCAAGTGTCTTCATTGGGGGGAATAGGAGTAGGAAAAGCAAACTGGGTCGCAGCATTCGCAACCCATTGATTCCTACTGCTGGATCATTTGTTGACTATAAGAAAGGAATGAAAATCGACTGAGTCCGGTGGACAAATACGTATATGTAAGTGTGTTGCTTCTGAATTGTCGGGGGGACTGGCGCGGCAATCAGATCAGTGAGTGTTTGAAATAATAAGGATTCCTCCTCAGATAGTCCACTACCGCTCACTCAAACCAACACGTCCACGTGTTTCGCTAGGACCAATTTACCCCTAGCTGGAAGTTCCCGGGAATCCGGTAAGTCTACCGTGTCGTTATCTCCTAATCTTACCGCTTCGCACTCAATGTCCACGTCCACAACAGATCTCGCCGCCCACTGCCACCCGATGTGCCTCGTCGACTTCGAGTACCACGCTCGTTCCGTCCACCCACTCCACACCGCTTGGCGTGTCTCCTCGCCCACTGTAACTGCCCTCGTACACAACACGAACGCGCCAATGTCCGCGCACTTGTCACAGAGTTCGGCTCGCAGCTCCACCGCGCACCGTAAGTATGTTCACACTCCACTCGCCTGAGGGCTAGTCTGCGTGCCCTGGTCCTGGGTCCCTCGGTCAGACCGCCGATTCGATCCCGACCGCTCCGATTCGATACTGACCTCCGCGCCCTCCGCACTGCCGAGGTTGCCTGGCTCGACGGAAGCCACCACACCCACCGCTCTCGCTGGCGCCAGAAGGCTTCTCATGCCCATCTCCGCCATCCAAGAGACCTGTACAACCGTAGTTCAGGCTGGACAGCTCCCCCGGCCAACTGTGCGCCGGTGGACCTCCCGCGTTCGGTTCCTGCCGCTTCTGTCGTCTTCCTCGGCCGTATCCCTGATGGCAATGAACTCGTCACTGGAATTGACCTCTTCTAGTAGCCGACCTCTTCTGGTACCCGATTGAGTCCGCCATCCTCATTGAATGGAGCCACCACCGCTCGAAGAATTCACTGCATCACAGTGAACATGGTTCCTGCTCGTGGTTTTGTTGGGTTAAGTGTGCTTGTTAAACTCCAAAAGTGCCAAAATATTTGTTTAAACTGCCTCAATCATTGCAAGAGTCGTCGCGCTCTCGAGCACTCTCAACTTGGGCCGCATTTCTATCATCAATCTCCTTCCCCTTCAGCTGGATCAACGCATTCTTGAGCTCTATCTCCTTGCGCTCCCTTTTGGGGCGACGAACACTGGTCCTCGCAGAGCAATTCAAAAGCAAGCCAGCGCACGGATGCGACCGCTTTTTCCGCTGGCGCTTTGCGTTGTCTGTGGTCTTGGTAGCGTCGGTGACCTGGACATGGTCATTGATGAGCTCTATGAACTTGTTAAGAAGCATCTACCGCTCCAAGTCGACCTTACAAACCCCTGACAAGGCAAAGCTCTCCTCATTCTCGTGCCGCCTCGCCTCGGCAAGCTTGTCAAAATGAGGCTGCGCGCTGAGGCTGCGCGCTCTTTCCCCTGAGCTTTGTCTTTCGAAAGTCGTCATCCCCCACAACCCTGGCTGCGGCACCCCCGGCAGCACTCCTCCCTACGGGGTTCGAATAAAGGTCGCTTGGCAAGCACCTGCCGGAACAGCACAATGTCCTCCTACTCGCTGGAGTTGCAGCGTCTCTCTTCGCTCATTTCAGGTTGGCGAACGGGTGGCTAGTGGTCACGACTGGTGTGGGAGAGCTCCCACAGTTTTGGCTATTCCATAGACACCATTCCTAAATGCAATTAAACAATACCTCATTTCTGTGAGAAATCGGTGGAATGGGAAAACTGATTGCAAAAGATCTCTATTCGAAAGCGTTCGCACCCGTTATCCCACTGCATCTTCCGTTGGGTTGGGCACGGCTACAACCTCAAATCTTCCAAAATGCTCGTAGCTCCTTACACACCATTGTCCATTGTGCGACTGGAGCAACTGAAAGGATGGGTAATATGGAACCCCTTGCCCAGTCTAATGTCGCCGTCATGATTCGATCAACGTGGTGACAAAATCAATGTGAGCATGTCAGCGCAGTTGCCGCAATCGACTGTAGATTCCGTTAAAAACTTGCCACTTATGTAGCCGGACTGCTACCCAGTTCAAGTGCGTCATTGGGAAATACGCTTGCATGCCACGTGTACCCACACAGAATCATTTCTTCGGCCTTCCTTGTTAACAAAGTTCCTTGGCCATGCTGACGCTAGTTGCGTAGACCTCCACATATCTACATGCACAGGAAACAAATATTCATTTGACGAAGCCAATCTCTGAGCGGCTATTTTTTGTCAATTTTTTGTTTGTCATCTTATTTTATGTTGCTTGACCACAGGATCCACTCCACAGTTTCATTTCTGAATAAGGGTATCACGACCCATTTTGAGCCGCAAACTGTTTTGGGCCAGTCGTCGGTCAGAGCAAGGTCAAAAGGCATACTTTATTCAATACAAAATATCCTTTCACGTTGAAGCGGCATAAGCGAGCGGCAGCTTCTGCCCGCAAGACTTGAGCCTACTCACCGTGCTCTCCACCGCGCGTTCCGCAATGTAGACTCGGGGCGTCAGTATTGATCTTTCCACACCACCACCGCTGAAGCACCCAGTATCGAAGTGACCCATGCCAAGGTGGACGACGGAGACAATGGCTACCGCGCTGAAGGCCAGGGAGAATCGCAAAGCGACATCTCCCGCACATGCTCTCCGCAAGCTTGCCGAGATGTACAACATCCCTCGCCAAACCCTCACACGCTACATCAACGGGCAGCCACTCGGTACCACAGTGGTCCGGTGCCAGCTTTGTCTACTGTTGAAGAGGACGGTCTAGTTGCAAAAGGCTTCCCCGCGACGAGGCTTCGGCTGAAGCAGCTTGTCCTTGACATCGTCAGGGACGGACGCGAGCACAGCTTTTCGACGCGTGGACCGTCGGACAAATGGATATCTCAATTTCTGGAGCGTCATGCAGACAAGCTGAGCATGCGCAAGTCACGCATTGTAAGGGTGTGTGTGCAATTCGACACTTTTACATCTGGTTGTATATCTATTGGACCTGTTGGGCCTACGTCGATATATGCACAATTTGGTGCAGTCGTATCGAGTCGACTTTCCAAGCCACAGGTCACGGGTTCGAACCCCGTCGACAACACACTTTTATATTGTGCATTTTATATTGCTTGCACACAACAAGACTTTGCGACTCCACGACT
>JAASGX010000814.1:0-13395 GCA_023334415.1 Phytopythium chamaehyphon | reverse complement strand
CATCCAGAAGCGGTCGTTCTCGCGGCGGAACGTCTGCAGCCCCATGCGCTTCGAGATGTCCCACACGCGGATCGAGCGGTCCTCCGAGTTGCTCAGGATGAGCTCGTGCCGCGGGTGGAAGAGCACGCACGAGATGTTGTTTGTGTGCCCGCGCATCGTGTCGACCTCCCACGCCTTGGTCTCGTTCATGCGCCAGAGCTTGACCTGCCGGTCGTCGGCGCCCGACACGATCAGCGGCAGCGTCGGGTGGAAACTGGCCCAGTTGACGCCGCGGTCGTGGCCCTCGAGCACGTACTTGACGATGGCGTCACTGGCGCCGAAGATGTCGTGGTTGGGCGCGCGCGAGGGCGGCGCGAGGTCGTCCATGGCCGTGGGGGCGCCGCGCACCGTCTTCTTGCGGAGGCCCGTGGTGTCCCAGACGCGCACGGTCTGATCGAGCGAGGCGGACACGATGAGGTCGTCCTTGGGGTGGAAGGCCGCGCACATGACGTAGTGGTTGTGGCCCGTGAGAATCGAGACGCAGGAGCGCGACTGCCAGTTCCAGATGCGGATGGTCTGGTCGTCCGAGCAGCTCAGGATCCACGGGTACTCGTGGTGGAACTGCACCGTGCGGATGTAGTCGAGGTGCCCCAGCAGCGTGAACAGGCAGCGGCGCAGCTTGAAGTCCCAGACCTTGATCTTGTAGTCGTCGCCCCCGGAGACAAACAGCGGCTGCGACTTGTGGAAGTCAACGCTGCGCACGGGCCCGTCGTGCTCGTCGAAGCGGTCCAGCAGCGTGCCCATGCGGTAGTCCCACAGCTGGATCACACCATTGTGCAGCGACGTCAGGATCCACGGCCGGCTCGGGTGGAACGCCAGCCCCTTCACGCGGTTGCTCTTGGACTCGAACTTGGTCAGCATCGCGGTGAGCTATCGAACCCCGCGGCGGCAGTCCCTTCTCGCCTGCCTCCTCCTCGCTTGTGATCGATCGAGCCGCTGGGATCTTACGTGGAGGTCAGGGGCACGCGCCGGTTTTCGGCCAATCCTAGGCTCCCTCACATCTGGCCAATCAGAGAGGGAAGTAACGATTTCAAGAGGGTTTCTATTTTTGAATTCTCGACGGTCGGTGGCAGCAGTCTCTTGACGCGCGGGAAGGGCGGGTCGGTGGCGCGTCGGTGGCGCGCGGGTGCCCAATCACCCTTCTCCGCGAGAAATATCCGCCAACCAGGTCCCGCCCCGACTGGCTCCCTCCGCTCATTCGCGCATTCGCCAGCCAACGAGAAGAGCAGCCGAGGAGGTGCGTGGTGATTGGGCGGCGCCCGCAATGCCCGCGCGCGGATTGGTCGCGCCGCGGTTGAAGCCATGGCGAAGGCGCGAAGATGGCGAGGCTGCAGCAGACACGGGGGCTGACCGGTGATCGCTCGACTGCCGCAGGATGGACGCGGGCGAGCAGCAGCAGCCGCAGGCAGCCGCGGGTGAGCAGGCGCCGGCCGGAGGACCCGCGGGCGACGCGCAGGCCGCGCAGCTCGCGCTCTATCAGGCGCAGCAGCTCCAGCTCCTGCAGCAGATGGTGCGTGTCCTTACGTGGTAGTATAAGGGGCCGGGCTGACCGGCGGCCGCGACAGATGCAGCAGCAGCCCAACGCCGAGCAGCTGCGCCAGCTCTACGGCAACAGCATGATGATGATGCCCCAGTTCATGGTGCGTGCTTGAGGCCCCGACTGAGCAGGAGAACCTGGTGCTGACGACCGACGCGTGCCTGGCGCAGCTCAACTCGCCGCTCTTCCGCGGGGCCGGCGCCCAGCCAGCGTCCACCGAGACGCAGGAGGAGGAGCCCGTGTACGTGAACGCCAAGCAGTACCACCGCATCATGATCCGACGCCAGCAGCGCGCCAAGCTTGAGGCCAAGCTCGGCAACGCGCGCCAGCGCAAGGCCTACCTGCACGACTCGCGCCACAAGCACGCCATGCGCCGGCCGCGCGGCCCCGGGGGCCGCTTCCTGACCAAGTCCGAGATCGCCGCCCTCAAGGACGGCAGCCTCCGGCTGGAGGACCTGCCGCTCAAGGCTTCCAAGCACGAGACGGCGTAAATGTCTGTCGGTTGCGTCTCACACATTTATTAGGAACTCAACATGTATGAAACAATGAGCGTGCCCACTGGATTAGAGCTTGCTGCCCGTGCGCCGGGCGGCAAACTGCTGCTGCATCAGCGTACGCGGGTCTGTTCCCGTGTAATTGTGCACGACATCCGACATTTCCTTCAAAACCTGCACATCGCTGTACGGAAGCAGAATGAGGTGCGTTGGCGTCTCGGCGCGAACGTCATAGGCAACGGGTTCGTCCAGGAGCACTTCGCGATCGCCAAACACATGCCCGTCGTGAAGGGAGTACGGATGCGCTGCTTTCACGCGAACGCGTCCAGAGCTACATCATGATGATCGCACAGTTAGTCGTCGCGAAATACTGAGGCATTGCGGCAAGCACGTACATGATGAAGTGGATGGCTGTTGGTAGCGAGCCACGCGCAGTGATTCGTTCGCCAGCTTTGTACACCTGCGCGAAAAGCGGGATGTTCCGCTCGCGCTTCACACGCTCCAGTTCTGTTGCCATAACCCACATGTACACCATCAGTGTCAGCTCCTAGTGCCCCACAAGCAACCCTTCTGACTTCAGACCGCACCTTCCAAAATCACGTTGGTAGATGGCCAGATGAGTCGGATCACAGACGGAGACACGGCAACAAGAGACTTTCGCTTGTACGAAACCGAAGTTGCGTCGACAGAGGTCATGCAGTACCGGTAGTTGATCATCGTAGTGAGCGCATTAGCTCGGGCTTGCACCGACTTGTCAGCAAGAAAGTTGATCTGCTCGACTTGGGCGCCATTCTGCAAGTGGAAATTTGCCACCGGGTCCCAGATCTTTTCGCCCTTCCGCTCAAATAAAATGTACCGTGCGCACGCAACTGTCATCACTTCGTGAATTGAGGCCAAAAGCTCTTCGTCGGTGTACCACAATGGGTCTTGCAGCCGCCTGAGTAGCCACTTGTGAAGCACTACCGTGCTAACACCGTATTTGATGGAAAGCTGCTGCGCTTGCTCGGGCGTAAAGAAGCCTCGCTGGATTGGCACATGATGTTCCTTAAGAGCAGGCTGCTGGAGGTATCCATCTGCTCTCGATAACGCGACTCGAAACCAATCTCCAAATCCTGGCACAGGCGACAGCGTTGCCGAGGTATGGCACATCGGGAACATGTTGCTCATGCGCTGAATCGTTAAAAAGAGCAGGTGGCTTGCGATGTTGAGCCCGCGAAGTCCAGTGTTGGAGCTTGAGACTGAGTAGAAGATTATGTGCGTTGGGTTTGCGACAACAGGGGTGTCGTGGTCAAGGATCGGCGCGATCTTGTTGCTCAGATGATCAGTTGCGACCACTTCGACGAACACCAGCGGCGCGTTGGACATGTGCGTGTGGAAAAGCCCGAAGCAAAACCGCATCTGGCCACCAATGCGGCGCTGCAGATCCGCCCAGTTGCGGATAGGATGGACGCGCTCGTTCTTGAGCACAAACGCCGCGAGCTTCTCCGAGGCCGGGTCGATGCGCAGGAAGCGCATGCCAGCCTGGGTCGCGAACAGGTCCCGCATGACCATGTCAAGAAACTCGAGCGCCTGCACGTTGTCCGCCGGTAGCTCTGCGCGGTAGGTCCTGACGAGAGTGTTGAGGTCGACGCGGAGCTTGAGCAGGAACTTTGGACCTGGCGGGATGGTTCCGATGAGCAGGAAGAGCTGCTCCGCGAGCGGGACGAGGCCGCGCTTGATGCTCTTGGAGGTGTTTGGGTCGTTCTTGCGGCTGAAGCCGAGCGCGGCGCCGAGCACGCTGAGCACGAGCCCCGAGCGCTTGACGGACGGCAGCGTCTTGACCATGAGCGAGAGGTCTTGCACGCCCAGGTCGACCGCGAGCGCGAGCACGAGGTCCAGCTTCTGGCGCTGCGTGAAGAGCTTGTAGTCTTCGCACAGCTGCAGCGCGAACTCGCGCCGCCGCTTGAGCCCGATGACGAACCCGTCGCCCACGTCCGCCTTGAGGATCTCCTGCGCAAGCGCCGTGAACGCCGCGCGGTCGAACGCCGCCACGGGCGCCGCGTCGCTCGCCGCGCGCGCCTGGTGCTTGGCCTCCTGCCGCGCGCGCACGCGCCGCAGCCACGCGTCGCTGCCCTGGAACGCGCTCGTCGTGGCCGCCGCCGTCGCCATCACAGCTCCCGCCGCCGGTCTCGCTAGACTTCAAGTGTGCTTGCGTATAGCTACCAACGCTACAAAATCAATAATTTTTCCTCCGCGTCTGGTGGCCACCTCGTCAGCGATGGCGGAGCGCGCGGGCATCTACTTCGGGGCCATCAACGGCGCGGCGCTGGCGCCTGCGAGCGCGCGCCATGGCGCCACAGGAGCCACGGGAGCCACGGGCGCCACGGGCGCCACGTCGGCGGCGCTGGAGGCGGCCATGCGCGCGGGGCACGTCAACACGGGCGCGTTCGGGGCGACGGAGGAGCTGGCGCTGTCGGAGAGCAGCCGCGCGGCGCAGGACAAGCACGCGCAGCTGCTGCGCCGCATCGAGGCCGAGAAGCGCGCGCGCGCCGTGGCGGCCCCCACGAGCGCCGACGAGGTCGCGCGCCGCCTGCGCCAGCTGGGCCAGCCCGTCACGCTTTTCGGCGAGCGCCCGGCCGACCGCCGAGAGCGCCTGCGCGAGCTGCTCGCGCGGCTCGAGGTCGAGGCCGAGGAGACCGGCCGCGTGCACCAGGTGCTGCACGAGCTCCAGGGCCAGCAGCAGGGTCAGCAGCAGGGCCAGCCCCACGACGGACGGCCGCTCGAGGACCAGCTCTTCTACGTGCCCATCAAGACCGACGCGCTCCGGGCCGCGCGCGCCGACGTCTTCGCGTTCGCGGCCGCGCGTACGGCCGAGCGGCTGCGGCGAGAGCGCGAGGCCGCAGCAGCTGACAGCGCAGACGCGGACGCACACGCCGCGCGGCTGTACGCCACGGCGCGGGGGATGACGATCGTCGCCAGCCAGAACGGCGACGTGCGGCCCGTCGCGGCCGTGCGCTACTCGAGCGACGGCGCGCACCTGGCCACGGCCTCCTGGAGCGGGCTGGTCAAGGTCTGGGACGCTGCCAGCGCCGAGGAGGTCCACGTATTCCGCGGGCACGAGGACCGCGTGACGGGCGTCGCGTGGCGCCCCGGCGCGGGCTTCTCGTCCATGTCGGACGCGTCGGACGCCGCCTGCCTGTGCAGCGCGTCGGCCGACGGCACGGCGCGGCTGTGGTCTGCAGCACGCGCCGATCCGCTGGCAGTGCTGCGCGGCCACCGCGCGCGGCTGAGCAAGGTCGCGTTCCACCCGTCGGGGCGCTTGGTGGGCACGACGAGCTTCGACCAGACGTGGCGGCTGTGGGACGCGGCCACGGGCCAGGAGCTGCTGCTGCAGGAGGGCCACTACCGCGAGGTGTACGCGCTCGCGTTCCACGGGGACGGCTCCCTGGCGGCCACGGGCGACCTGGCGGGCGTGGGGCGCCTGTGGGACCTGCGCTCGGGCCGCGCCGTGCTGCCGCTGCAGGGCCACTCGCGGCAGATCCTGTCGATGGACTTCAGCGCCAACGGCGTGCTGCTGGCCTCTGGCAGCGACGACCGCTCCGTGCGCGTGTGGGACCTGCGGCGGCAGCAGAGCGCGTACGTGCTGCCGGCCCACGGCGGACTCGTGTCCGAGGTGCGCTTCTCGCCGGCCTCGGGCGAGCTGCTGGCCTCGGCCTCGTTCGACGGCTCGCTCAAGCTCTGGCGCGCGCGCGACTGGCGGCTGCTGGCCACGCTCGCGGGCCACGACGGCAAGGTCGCGGCCGCCGACTTCGCTCCGGACGAGCGCCACCTGGCCTCCTGCGGCTTCGACCGCACCGTCAAGCTCTGGGCCCACGAGAGCGAGTTCTAGCGTAGGCGGACCTGGTACTAGTACATAATCGCAATCGCACTCGCAACCACCAACCACCAACCAGCGCCGTCCCATGAGCGACTCGGACTCGGACGACTGGCGCGCCAGCGTCGAGCTCGAGACCAAGCGCGTGCGCGTGGGCGGCCTGCAGCTGCTCGTGGTGCAGATGGAGGAGCTGTCCGTGGCCGCCTCGCTCTTCATGCTGGCCGAGATGCGCGCCAACGCGACCGAGATCTCGGGCAAGCGCCTCTGGTCGGGCTCCCACGTGCTCGCGCGGGTGCGTCCGTCCGTCGCCTTTCCTACAGCTAGCTCAAGACCGCGCAGCCGACTAACGCCTCGACTACTCGCAGCTCCTGTGGCAGCAGCCGCAGCGCGTGCGCGGCCGCCGCGTGCTCGAGCTCGGCGCCGGCACGGGCGTCTGCAGCGTCGTGGCCGCCAAGCTGGGCGCCGAGCGCTGCATCGCGACCGACGGAGACGCCGAGGTCGTCGAGCTGCTGGCCAGGAACGCGCAGGCCAACGCCGAGGGCGAGCGCGTGACCGCCCACGCGCTCTTCTGGGGCGACGCCGAGTCCACGGCCGAGCTGCTCGCCCGCGTCCCGGACGCCTTCTCCTCGGCCGACGTGCTGCTGGCGGGCGACGTGCTCTACAAGCGCGAGCTGCTGCCGCTGCTCTTCGCGACAGTCTCGCAGGCGCTAGACGCGGCCACGGCGGCAGGCAGAAGCCCCGCCTTCCTGCTCTGCCACATCCCTCGCGCAGACGTGACCCACGAGCGCGTGCTGGAGCAGGTCCGAGCCTCGGGGCTCAAGTTCGAGAAGCTGGAGCTGCCTGCCAGCGACGCCGAGGACGCAGCGGACCTCGAGGAGTGTCCGCCCGAAGACGTCGAGCGAGCCAGGCTCTACTGCATCACCAAGCCTTGAGACCATCGAGGCATGAATCAACGGAGACTAGAGGCATTTGTTGTATCGAGAAAAGCTCTACTTGGCCATGCACATGCGTTTAGTCGCTGTCCTCGTCACTGTCCGAGTCGCTGTCCGAATCAAGGAGACTGAATGCGTTGACCGGCGCGGACTTGTTGATATTTTGCGAGGCGGCCACGACCGGGACTTCTTCGGCCTCTTCCCCTTCTTCTTCACTCTCAGCCGCATCACCGTCATCGATATCGCCTCCCTCCTCGCTGGTCGCTTCACCTTCAGCGTCTCGACGATTTCCTAGCGACTCGATAGCGACTCGACTGCCTTTGTAGTTGGGCGGTAGGAAGAACAGCGGGACGATACCATCGACGGTGTCGCGCACGAGCTCTGACCCTGCGCGCTGATGATCAGGACGACCTCGGCGGTCGGTCCGGTACCCGCGCTTCTCGGCATAGGCCTCGCAAATGGACCATGGAGTCCAATCCTGTAACACAGAGCATCATCAGACTTCGCTTGTTGGAAAGTTCGACCAAAAATCAACTATCCTTACCAGCTCTTCCTCGATGCCATCAAACTGTTGGGTTCGTGGTTTGAGATCCAAGATCTTCTCCAGTTCGACGTGCTCGGCCAGGAATCGCACAGCCGAGTACGGCTCGCGAATCTGTGGGAATAGACATTCACGGTAGGATTAGACCCAAGCAAATAGAGAGATCACACTTGCGTCACAAGTGCTCACCTGAGAGTAGGGATACAACCCGCAGAGCTCTTGCAAGTACTTGGGCACGCCCGCAAACGGAAAGACGAGACCCGGGCAGTCGCAGATGCAAATCTCGGGCGTAATGAGAATGGTCTGCAGACGCTTCGTGTGGCCTGGCGTGTGCGACACACTCACGATCTTCTTGCCCGCGAGAGCATTCAGCACGCTCGACTTTCCAACGTTGGGGTGGCCGATGAGACCGATAGTAACTTTGAAGGCCGCGCTTCCAGACATCGTACCGTCCTCCTCCTCATTTCCTTCAGTTGGTACTTCAAGGCGAACACGAACGTGGCCCTTTTGCTCAGCGTGCTCTTCACGATCGCATCGGCGGCAAAGAAGGTAGCCGCGAGCGAGAGCGTCCTTCGTACTCTTTGCTGGAGCGTTGCTGTTTCCTTCATGTCCGCACGACATACAGGCAACCGCAGCATCATCGCCACCACAATGCTGGCACCACGCATGAGCCTTTTGGTCATTTGTCGGGTGCTCATCGGCGTTGGCTTCGTACTGAGCACGGTTTGTTTTATGCTTGGTTTTTGCTCGTCGGCGGCCCTTAGCTTGTTTTGTGTGTTCAGGGGTCGATGCTGCGTACGGATCCAAGAACTGCTCGTCGTCGTCGGCAGTGGCAGAGTTGAGCTCTACCACAACTTGCTTGGCCACCTCCGCCTCGATGCCACACGCTTCCAAGATAGACACCGCACCCTTGACTGCAGATGCATCGCCAACCTCAAGCTTTTTGCTGGTGAATACGACAAGCCATCATTAGCACTCACGGCTATCGGCAGCAAGTGTACACGAGTATTACCTTAACACACGGCGACGGCTGCTGATGTTGTTGTCACCCCGCACTTCTTGCGAGCGTGAAGAGAAGCACAGGAGCGTGCAAAGCGGGAACCGCTTCGCCAAGTACTTACGCCAAAGGGCAACGACACCGACAGGTACCAGGTCGACCTTGTTGAGAACGACTACCATTGGTTTCTTGAGATCACGAGTCACCAAGTCGTAAATGGATGGTGGGATGTGAAGCAGCGGGTTTCGAATGTCTGTAACGACAACGATCTGCAAGGCAAAAACAATCTCGGTGAGCTACGTCGGCTGCAGTAGTGGCACACCGTGACGCAAGATTCGTACGTGTGTCGCTCGCTCAGAGACGCGCCATAGCTCGCGCCAGACCTCGAGGTTGTGCTCAAAGTGGTTGAGCTTCTCGTTCTCGTACTTATCGTGGATGTCAGTGAGCCACTTGTCGAACATGAGACTCTCGTTCTCATCGACTGGGAGCGTTTGACTCGCGTTAGTTACTGTCTCCGATTGGAACCGCCATTCGCCAGCGTACCTTTGTGTTTGGACATTTTGTAGCTCCACTTGGGTCGCTTGGGGTGGTCCAGCAGCGGGTCGCGCTCGATCTCTCGGGCCAGAAGCGGGGCCTCGCGGCGATCGAGCCGCAGCGGCTGCTGGCCCTCCATGAGCCGCAGGTGGATCTGCTCCTTGGTCTCCTTGACGAAGAAGCTGGAGAGCTCCTTGCCCACGGCGTCCTTGTTGTTCTTGCCGAGCGCGACCGTCAGCGTGAGCCTGGAGCCGGCGTCGCCCGCCAGGTCCTTGTTGCGCGCGAAAAAGTCGGGCTCCTCCCGGAAGGCCGCGGCGTCCACCGCTCCATCGGCCGCGCCCTCGCCCTGCAATTGCTGCTCGCCGTCCCGGTCGGCGTAGAACTGCTCGTACTCGCCGTGGTCCTCGTCCAGCCGCGCGGCCTCGCCCTTGCGCGCGTTCACGCGCTGCTTGCGCGCGCGCAGCTGCTGCTTCTTCTGCTTGCCGCTGAAGTTGGCGGACTGCGACGTGCGCGCGCGCTCCCGACGCTGCTCCTTGAGCAGGTCCAGCTCCTCGCGCCGCCGCGCCTGCAGCTGCGCCTCGCGCGCCAAGCGGTCCGCCATGGTGGTCGGTATTTGAAAAATGCGCACCAGTCAAAAGCGTACCCATTCGACTCAGAATATCTAATCAGAAAAATGGCTACATTTGTGCGAGCTTCGAGTGCAGTGCCCCTGCCGCATCGACCTCACGTTTCGCTGCTTCGCGACGAGCCAAGCTGCTCCGAGATGCGGACCCCAAGCCCGCTGGCGAACGCTCCGCTCAGTATCGCCTCCAGAAGGTCCTCGCTATCCAGCAACTCGAGCACGTTCGCGTACTCAAGGGCGGGGTGGAGAGCGCTGCCTTGCGCCTGGAGTGCCTGCTCAGCCAGCATGGAAAGCTCCAAGTCCTCGAACAGATCTTGGTTCGTAGAAGTGTCGGCAAGGGCCTTGGCAGCGCGAGCGCTGACGGACGCAAGGTCCTTGCGCCACAACTCCATGACCAGAACGATCTTGGAGGGGCAATAGCTTCGAGCGAATAGCGCTGCCTCCGGGAAGCGCTTCGTCTCCTTGAGAACCTCCACGCACTCGTCCATCCGATGGAGAAGCAGCCAGCACAGAAACATAATGTTGTACCGACGCTTCTCTGAAGTCAAGTGGGCGAGGCGCTCTAGACCAACTGCATCGCCACGGCTCGAGTACAGCATCAGCAACTGGTTAAAGTCGTCCGCACGAATAGCGCAGTCCTCGGCCAGCGCGAACTGGAAGCTATTTAATGCCAGATCACCAAGCTGCTTCCACTTGTGCTGTGTCTCTGTCGACATGTCCTTTTGATCAACCTCCTGAAGCATAATGTCGCGTGCCACATCAAGCTTGGCGAGCTGAACAGCCAGATCAAACCTCTGGTCAGGATCGGTGCTGAGTGCGAGAGCGTCTTCCTTCAAGCCCTGGGACTCGAGAAACCGCGCGACGTTGCCCATCTGGTCCTCGGGCATCTTCGGCAGAATTGTGTTTGCTGCATCAAAGTCGTTGCGGACGACAGCCGACTGGTACTTGAGCATCGCAAGCGAAGCCGTGTAGCTGTACACATTCTTTGCCTTGTCCATTAGGAACATGCGGTTCTCGTGCGGGAGATACCCCATTATGTACATTTTGTGATCCAAGTGCGCGAGGGTCATGATATTGCCGCCGACGTAGTAGCTTAGATGACCGACAGGATTGGTGAACAGGAAGCAGTCATCAACCCAGAGGCCACTTCCAACCTTTTCGGCAATTTCGTGAACCAAATCAAACGCGCCCTCGACACCCTCGCTCGGTGAGTTGGAGCCGTCAGCGAACGCTTGCGCAGCGAGCTCCTTGTTAAAGCGGAGCACGTAAAAGCTGCTGTCACAAGCAAGCACGACGAGACTGCCGGTGTCCGACCAGTACACGTTCTTGACGGCAACGTCGATTGTGCGGATGAGGCGCATTTCTTCCCAATCAAACATAGCAATCGAGTCGTTGCTTCTGAGACCGAACGCACCGGAGCCTCCAAAGAGACCTTCAGCTGATAGGACTCGCAGTTTCTCGATCTTGTGTGCCTTGAAGTTCTTAAACAGTGTGACCTTCGAGCTGCTCTCACGCACAACGTAGTCCCCAGTTCCAGTTGGAGACCAAGCAAAATCCAACCCTGACCCGAATGCCTTGTTGCGCAGCTGCTGGGATGTGTAGATAATGTACTCGCCGCCACTACACACGACCACGTAGCGGCCGTTGCTGTTGTGCTTGATCTTCTGTGGATACACATCACACGTGCCCAAATCGCGCGCTACCAACAAAACCTTCTCTCCGTCTTGCAGCCCCTGCTCTGCTACCACGCCTTTGACATTTGCAGTGAGCACCTCGTTGTTGACCGTCCAAATCAGCTTGCCGCCTTGGTCCATGCTGACGACGGGTGCGTCGTGGCCCAGGCGCAGCACCATAGTGCCTTCGTCGTAGCCGATGGCAAGCAAACTGGAAGTGTTAAGTGCCGCAAGCGACCACGCGCGCTCATGTCCATAGTTCAGAGTCGCTTCGGCGCGGTACGTATTTGCGTGCCACAAGCGCACGGCGCCGTCTTCGGAAGCAGAGATGATGAGAGGCAGGCGGGGATGGTAGAGCACGTATGCCAGGTTGTCGGAGTGGCCGTCGAAGGTGTGCAGCACAGCCTTGGTGTGGTAGTCCCAAATCTTGACAGTGCGATCGTCGGCTCCAGATACAAGGTACGGCTTGTCACCGCTAGAGCAATAGTCGACGCAGTTGACACCGCGCTCGTGCCCTTCGAGTGTGAAGTTGGAGCGAGATGAGTCGAGGCTCCAGACGCGGACAGTTCGGTCCAAGCAGGCGCTAGCGAACGTGTTGGTGTCTTTGGTGTTAAACTTGGTCATCATGACGAAGTGGCTGTGGCCCTCGAATACTTGCGTGCAGAGCCAATCCTTCTCCCAGTCCCAAAGTTTGATGGTCGTGTCGTCGGAGCTCGTGAGCAGACAGGGAAGCGTCGGGTGCACCTCAACGTGACGGATGTAGTCGTTGTGCGCTTCGAAGCTCATAACTTTCTCCATTGTGTTGTAGTTGTACACGCGAACTTGCATGTCATCAGAAATGGTGACGACCCACTGCTTGCGCGCGACGAACTTGGCGCTGCGCACCGGCAGCGAGCAGACTTCAATCGTCTTGACCAGCGACTTCGAGTCGTAGTCCCAGATTGTCACCGAGCCCGTGTATAGCGCCGACAGTACCCACGGCTCTGTTGGGTGCAAGTCGACGCTCTTGACTCGCTCCGAGCGCGCTGACAGCTTTCTCTTGACGTCAAGACGCAGTGGCTGCTCGAGCGAATTGTTACGACGTTAACTGCAGCGAAAAGCAGCTCGTAAAGCGAGACCATACGCACCATGTTGGTGGCTGGAAGGCGTGGTTCGTGGGCTTGTGCGTTGGTTTGAATGTTGTGCTGTGCAGGCTAGTAAATTGACTTATCGCCTTGAAGCTTTCCAGTATAAGTATTGGTACTCTCAGCATAAAAGCCTGGCTTCCAAACATTGGTTCACAAAGCAAACTTAGCGAATCGAGACAGATAGATAGCGAGACCGCAATGTGCAACGATAGCAGTATCTTCGCGAAGTCATTGGACACTGCAGCTGCCAATGACGCTCTGCCGACGCATGCCAGCCTCCCGGATTGCAGTGAGTCGAGTAGAGTGTGGTTGTGCGGCAGATCGAGTCATCGCCCTGCCAATCATGTGCTGCCAACTCACCATGGTACTACCACTGTAGTACTTTCACCATGCTAACGGCTCACTCAGCGAGTCCGTTGGCGATGAGACGGGCTTGAGGACACCGGGATAACAGTTGGCAACGTGATAGGCAGTGTGATAGTTGCTGGCGCTCCGGTGGTCATGATTTCGCCACAACCGAAACTCCACCAGATGCTGAGCAAGTTTGAGACCAAGAGTACGCGGGTCAAGGGCCTGGTGTTCCATCCAAGTCGGCCGTGGATCCTCGTGTCGCTGCACAATGGCGCGATCCAGCTGTGGAACTACCGTATCGGTACATTGCTAGATCGCTTCGACGAGCACGACGGGCCCGTGCGCAGCGTTGACTTCCACAAGTCGCAGCCGCTGTTCGTCTCCGGGGGCGACGACTACAAGATCAAGGTCTGGGACTTCAAGCTGCGCCGCTGCCTGTTCACGCTGCTGGGGCACCTCGACTACGTCCGCACGGTGCAATTCCATCACAAGTGTCCATGGATACTCAGCTGCTCGGACGACCAAACTGTTCGCATCTGGAACTGGCAGTCGCGCTCGCAGGTCGCCATCCTCACGGGCCACACACACTTTGTCATGTGCGCGGCCTTCCACCCCAAGGACGACCTCATCGTGTCCGCCTCGCTCGATCAGACCGTGCGCGTCTGGGACTTTGCTGGGCTCCGCAAGACTACCGT
>JAASGX010000813.1:0-13429 GCA_023334415.1 Phytopythium chamaehyphon | reverse complement strand
GTGGACGCCGCCGGCCCCGCGCGCGCCGCCGGCGTGCGGCCCGACGCGCTGCTCATCGCAGTGGACGGCCGCTCCACGCGCGGCTGGAGCCTGCAGCAGGTGCGCGGCGCACTGCGGCGGGACGAGCCGCCCGGCGCGCTCGCGGGCTACGCGGACGCGCGGCCCCGGGACGTGGCGGTCGAGTTCGCGCAGTACATCGAGGCGCCCAGGAGCGCCGACAGGATGGACAGGAACCCGTACGCACTCACGCGCTTCCCGTCGCCGCAGGGCGAGCAGCTGCCGGGCGTCAACAGGTTCCTAGACGACGCCGAGCGGGAGGCCGCCGCACCCGCCGCCAGCGAGGAGGAGGGCGAGGCCGCCGCGCTGCCCCTGCACCGCAGGGAGCGCTCGCGGTCGTTCAAGCACTTCTGGATGTCGGACCGCTCATCCAAGGCCTGCTACGAGTGTGAGCAGCTCTTCACCTTCTTCCGCCGACGACACCACTGCCGCTCCTGCGGACAGCTCTTCTGCTCCAACTGCTGCGCGCGCCTGCCGCAGTCCTTCGGAGGTAACAAGGTGGACGAGTCCATCGCCCGCCTGCGCAAACAGCTCGTCTGCCACACGTGTCACCTCCAGCTGCGCGAGGGGCTTCACATGAAGCTCACGGGCGCCACGTTCGAGACCGAGGGAGTCGCCAAATCGAGCGACTCAAGCACGTCGCAGACCCTGCTCCTGATGCCACAGCACATCACCGAGGCGCTTGAACGATCGAGTTCAGACACAACGCAGTGGAAGCATTTGGATAAGAGCGAGCTGTTTGACAGGGACGAGATCAGCAGCGACCCACGTCCGAGCGACCAGCCAGACAAGTCGAATATGGCCCCCGTGTTGTTTACTATGTTTCCCAAGGTCCAGATCAAGGCAAGCGTGCAGCATCTAGCTCACCAGCCGCACCTCCACGAGCTCGGCAAAGACTACAAACAACGGGGGAGAGTGGCCGAGACACGACCCAGAGCATTAAGCGAGACCGTTGTGGTTCCAACTCAAGAAGATGTTCGCAAAGAAGCGTACTCGCGCTCATTCAACAAACTCAAGCGGTGCAACAGCAGCACGTATATTGGAAACCCCAGCATCCACCGCTGGAGCGAGGCTGAGTTCAAGCGTTTAGTTGCGCAATCGCATGCAGAAGCGCGGATTGCTGGAACGTTTCCATCGTCGACAAAGAACATAGCGTCGCACAGACCCAAAGCGCTCTCTGGGAACTTTGATACCACACGCTTTGGCAATAGTGCTGACATCAACCCTTTCGGAGTCGGGAGTAGTAACGGGGGCAGTGGAAATGGTGTCGAGCGGCCCCGCAACAGCACTGCTACAAGCTATGCCGAAAGCGAGCGCATTGCGCTCAAGGACTCCAAGGTTCTGTCAGTCATCGGGCTCTCAGACGATGCATGCGACGCAACAAAAGACCCCGAGTGGAGGCGTCGAAAGGAAGACGTGTTCCAGGAGATGGCGCAGCATGCTCAGACACGCCTGGAAGAGAGAATTTTCCACATGCTTGAACATTCGAGCGAAATCTCGCGGCTTTTCATGGTTGAGCAGCACAGGTGGATGCAAATTATCAACTTGTTTACCAACCGAGCGGCCACGCAAGTTTCTTGCGAGCCTGAGCGAGGGGATACCATGGACATTATGGAATATGTCCGAGTGCAGTGCCTCGAAGGTGGACGCGTTCAAGACAGTTTTTTTATTGATGGTGTTATGGTGCACAAGAGTTTGGCGCGCAAGGGTATGCGCAGTGACATTTTGAAGCCTCGCATCCTTCTATTGGCAACTGCTTTGGACTATCAGCGCAAGAAGGAGGCAATTTCGTCGCTCGAGAGTGTTGCTGGCCAGGAGGTTGAGTACATGCACATTGTGACAGAGAAAATCCTGACGCTCCACCCAGACATTGTCATGTTTGAAGGTCATGTGCATCGCGTTGCCGAAGAGTTACTTTTTAAATCGAATGTTGCGCTGGTCAAGAACGTCCGACTGATCGACCTGCAGCGCATTGCGCGATGCACTGGCGCTTCGATTCTAACATCCTACGATCATATTGACAAAATGTCTGACAAAGGAATTATCGGAACCTGTGCGCGATTCTACGTTATGATTAGTGACCAGGCGCCGAAAAGCGCGAAGCGAATCAACTACAAGTTGTCATCTCCGTCAATGGCTCACCACGCCATAAAGCTGCCTAACGGAAATGACAGCGACAGATGGTCAACGTCGTCTACTACTTCGACCAGCTCCGAGCAGCAACCTCATCGACGGCGGCGAGTTCAACGTCAAAACATAGTCTTTGAGGGTGGCCAATCGTCTAAGGGGTGCACCCTTTGTCTGCGTGGCGGGTCCCCAGAAGTGTTTAGTGAAGTGACTGAAATTCTCGGCTCAACGATTCGCGCAGCGTATAACATGCGCCTCCAGCGAGCTGTTCTGGTAGAGTATGGTTACGTACCTCCTCCTGAGCAGCTCGAGCGGTCGGTAGCCGAAGAGTGGTTCGCGAAATGCTCGACATCGCTGTACATCTCTCTCAAGTCGAATTCTCTATCCATGCGCGCAGCGCTCAAGGAGACCCAGTCAATGTGTAAATGGTGCAAGGCGCATACGCGATACAACAACATTAGTTCTCTTCGAGTTCTGAGCATCAATCGCGATCGCGAAAATGGAGAAACAAACGGCTCTGTGCTTGGTGGTGGTATTGAAATGAATCAGTGCACCTGCGGCTCCAAGTCATCGTATGCGCTTCGAGACCGTATCTTATTCTCCACTTGCTGGAGCACGATCGAAGGCAAATCGGCTTCCAAGGCTGAAATGATGTGCATTGACTTCTACAGTTCGAACGATATATCTCTGGGGCAGTTCTTTGACAAGTTTTGTTTTGACGGGAGTAAGAGTGAGTTCAAGCGCGCATTCACAACGTGCAAGTTGTCTTTTTCACATGACACGGGGCGAGTCACATTCCGCGTCAAGGACCTGAGCACCATCAAGGATCAAAATGAAAAGCAAATGCCAGCTGCTGACCTGCTGCGCGATATCAACCACCGCGCAGTGCTGCGCCTCGTTCGATCCGATAAGCTCGTACTCTGGTCTCGAAATGTTGCCGACGAGAGCAACGTTAACAGCGGTGGCAGTCCACTGTCGGTGCAGTACTCGATATTACCCTGCGATGTACGCAACTACTCGTTTGGCAAGTTTTTGGAAGACTTGTTCTACGGCAAAGCGATGAGCATTGATGTGAACCGGTTCCCGCACCTCGCAGGTGTTACCGGGTCACGAGATCCTTCACTCATCCGCTTTTTCTCGTGCCGCGGGCGTGTTGTCAGCGTTCAGTTTGAGCCTCTCGAGCCAGTATTGCATGTGGCTTTGCAGCCTGCTTTATGGCAGGATCACGTCGATCACGAGCAACAACTCGTTGCTGTTCATGAACTGTGCGAGCTAGCCCGCGAGGTGTACGTGGTAACTACATCGAAGATTGCCGAGTCGATGGCTGATCCTGTGACGGCTTTCCATGCCAAGCACAACCTGAAAATCCTTCGAAACGAAGTCCAGCAGTGGTACTCTTGCTTTGCATCGAAGCTTGAGAGCAATCCACCTCAACACGTATTTGAGCATAACGCCCATTTCAAGCAAATTTACGACTACGGTGTGCGGTGGAGTTTGCGCATTACGCAAGCAGTGCAAGCCACTGTTCGCCCGACTCTAAAAGATCAGACGAACAGTCCGAAGAGCACACTGCCTCGTGCATGGTTCAATCAGCTACCACAAAGTGCAACCCAAAATCTTATGGGGCAAAACCCGTTCATGCCCGCTCCAACGTCGACATCTTCGTCGACAATTGACGTTCAAGAACCTGGAAGCCTAGAAAATCTCGCCAGCTTTGCGCGGTCTCTGGCTCAAGCCCGCATGAATGGTAACACCACGCCTGTTGGATTCAGCCATGTAGCCAACGAAGTTTCAAACACACTCCGTCGTCGCAATGTGAACGCCCTCCCCGAACTGACTGAGGCTTGGAGCATGGAAGAAAATTTTGATGCATACGACGAGACCAGCCGATCATTTCCGAATGGATCTATTGGCAGTGAGTCATTTTCGGGGAACCAGAGTGCATTCCCCCCTGCTGCTTCAACAATTGGATCCCTGAGCTCGATAAAGGCACTCGAGAACTTCCGCAGGATGCACCAGCAGAAGGGCGATGGGCTTGATTACCTGAAGCTGCCAAAGCGTCTGCTTGCGTGGCATCCAAGCTTGCCGTCTGGTATCAACAACAAAGTTGTTCTTGTGAATGCTTCTCAACCGACTTCAGTGGTTGCGTATTCGCTTTACTCTAAAGAGTACGCCAAATGCGTGAACGACTATATCCGTCGCGAGGCTTCAAGCGCGGCTGCGACCTCAAACACGTCTGTATTCAGTGATCCGGAAGATGCCGTCACCCGAAGCATGCTGCGCATTCTGCGAGCACCTGCGCGAACAAACGTCGACCACTCGTTTGCTGATGAGAACCAGTTCCAGGCAGCAACGACGCGATTCAGCTGCAAATCGTACTACGCCATGCAGTTCCACGCCCTACGGCATCTGTACTATGGGGGAGATCGAAACTACGTCGAGTCTTTGTGTGAGTGCCAGCAATGGAATGCCGCCGGCGGCAAGTCTGGTGCTGGCTTTCTCAAGACGCGTGATGAACGATTCATTGCGAAGGCGATTCCGGAAATTGAACTCCAGATGTTCCTCAGTATGGCGAACGAGTATTTCAGCTACATGGCGAAAACTTTCGAGGACGACTTGTCGTCAATGTTATGCAAGGTGCTAGGCATTTACAAGGTTTCCATTTTACAGGGCGATCACGAACAAAAAATGTGTGTTGTCGTCATGGAGAACCTCCTGTATGGGCGCGAAGTGAGTTTTTCGTTCGACTTGAAGGGCAAAATGGAGGGACGTTACAAGGTTGTGGACTCCGGTGAATCTCGTCCAGTGCTATGGGATCGCAACTTTGTTGAGATGGCGGGTGGAATACCGCTTCCTTTGCAGGAGTCAGCCATGTCTCTCCTGCTGTCGGCAATTATGAACGATACCGGCTTCCTCGCATCAGTACAAGCGACAGATTACTCTATGCTTGTGGGATACGATGTGAACAAGCAAGAAATTGTTGCGTCCATCATTGACTACATCCACAAATATGATTTTATGAAGATGATGGAGCACGCAGGCAAACGGCTGATCCAGGAAGAGGGAGAAATCACAGTGCTCAATCCGAAGCACTACCGCAAGCGCTTCTGCCGCGCCATGACAAGATATTTCGTCACGATTCCGTCGCGATATACGAAGGTTACAACAGTGAGTAGCACCCGCACGGCGATGAACGGTCTGCCTCCTATTGCAGGAAGCGGATACGGCAGTGGCTTTGGCATGGTCATGAACGCGAGCGTTGGGTCTGCTGGAGCGTCCACGAACATAGCCGGCGAAGAGGATCGAGACGACAGTAGCCAGTACGGGTACGGCAGCGGGCTCAACTCAGCGCTCTCGACTCCGATGAATGCGGCGGCGGACTTTACACGTAACGGACGAACGTGGTAGTTATATTGATTAGCACGTGCGAGTCACTCCAAACAGTGGCGCAAGTCGATGTACAGTACGATACAATAAGCGAGCACACTCGCGATGATCACATTTTGAGACTCGGCCATTTGGCAGGCAGGACCAGTACTTGGTGATGAAAACAGCAAAGTGAAAATGAGTTGGTTATATTTTTGGTTCATCCTGCTGTCGCTGGTCCATTTGGACATGAAGACAGACGATGGCCTCCCACGAAGAGAGTGAGCAAGATGCAGTAGATGCAGGCACATCTATTGTGTTGGAAGCTGAGCTGCTGGAGTACAGTTCCCCACTATCGCTCAGGAACCCATTCAGGAAACCTAGAGGGCGACGGTGGCTATGGCATCGCCAATCCAACTCACCTTCGACGATTGGAACACGACCCCGTGTCGGAGTCGTTCAGGTACAGCTATCAATGTTCTTCTCGCACCTCAACAAGCTAACATATGCTATGGTGGCGCAATCTAGCTCATTAAACGAACGCCAATATCGCCAACACTAGCTTCAACACCTGAACCAACCTATTCGTTACGTTTTGTTGATGTATTCGTGCGGAACGAGCGTGATTTACCACTGTACGTTATCTTGTCACGGGTTGCTGCACCAACACTGGACAGCGACAATGACAAGTCTATTCGCACACTCGAAGCCCGGGCAGAAACTGTGTTACTGGACATTGGTCCCGAAGGTCAATGGCATTCGGAGGTAGTGCCCCGCGAGTTTGAGCAGCAGTTGTCGGTATTTGACCCTCTCGCGTTCTCATCAGTTGCAATTGTGAAGCCATCAGCTGCACGTCCTCCTTCGGTGGCACCAATCCCGTTTGCCTACGGCGCATTTGCTCCATTTACACCACCTTCAAAACCCTCAGACCAACTTGTAAAAGAGAGTGAAGCGCTTGCAGCTGCGCTGATGGCATTCGACGATCCTGAGGCGTCTCCATCTGGAGGCTTTGAAAACTCATTATCACTTGAAGTGCTCCAGAAAAGCGCGAAACAGCTTTTCCGGCTTTTCGACTCGGACAAGTCCAACTCGATTGATTTCGATGGTACGCATTAAATGCTGTTGTTATTTGATGGTATGTTGAGGTGCAGAATCTAACTGACTTTTAGAGTATAAGCAAATGCTAGCTTACAAGAAAATCAACTTACTTGAGTCAAAAGCCCGGCGATTCTTTCAGCTAGTTGATGATCAAAAGAAGTACGTGATCTCTTTGTGAATTGAGGAATGCAACTCTATCCAAACTTACTTCTAAACGGTATGCATTATATAGGGGCTACATTGACGAGCGTGAGTTTGTTGTCGCGCTGTACATCACAAATTGTCTTAGTCTGCACAATAGCGAAAGCAACAAAAACATCCCATCCGTACTATCGCCATCCGATGTCTTCCACCAGTTTGACGGAGACCGCGATGATATGTTGAACCTTTTTGAATACGAAAAAGCTATCGAAGTGCTCGGGGTTTCATGCACTACGGCTAAGGAGATTGAAAGTGTGCGCGCGCATTTTCCGAGGTCATCGAATTCTATAACGCTAGAGCAGTTTAGATATGCGTGGGCAGAGCAGGTGGACATATATCAAGAGCTCAAGAAGCGTGGAATTAACCTCAATGCGAGTAGCAAGTCGTCGTGGCGCCAACCAACGCTTCCGACATATCAACGCAAAGAGGTTGAACGACTTCGGCATTTATTGTTTCACACCTTGGATGAACAGGAGGAACAAGAAATTGCACTTGCACTTAAAGCAAAAGCTGAAGTCATTGAAATGGACAAGCAGCGTCGAGAAGCTGAGCAGGAAGCCGCACGGGCACTTCTTAAGCAGCATCGACAAGTCGCAACAGTTACCCGCACCAATGAAGCCATTCGAGAGCGCCAGAATAAAATTCGTCGTAAAAAAGAGAGGGTAATCAAAGATCGTCAAGCAAAAGAAGAGCGAAAGTTGATACAAAAAATGGAGCGCGAGGCAGGGCGGCGGCTGCAAATACAACTCCAGGTTGCGCGAGACCATGTCGCCTCGAAGGTGGATGAGCTAACACTCCAAAAGGCAAAAAGTGGCGCAGATGCTATTGATTTACGAGCGCGCGGATTGAAAGCTATCCCAGATAGCCTAATGTGCGGCCGAGATGCTTTAAACGCGCTCTCAAGTGTAGTAGTGATTGATTTATCCAAGAACGCTCTGTCGTCTCTTCCTGCTGCCATTTTCACTCATCTTCTTGCTCTAAAGTCACTCAACGTTTGTGAAAACCAATTAGAAACAATACCGAACGAAATCGGGGAGGCATCTGACTTGGTGATGCTATCTGCTCGTAGCAACTGCATACAAAATCTACCGGTTTCTGGAATGAAAAAGCTACGTAATTTGAAAGTACTCGACCTCTCGCTTAACCAACTTCTACGATTTGGAGATGAGTGTGAAGGCGGAGGCCTTGTGGCTCTTGAAATCCTTGATCTGTCTAGTAACGACCAACTTGAGGTCCTCACTGAAGCGGTCGGGAATTTGAAGTATCTTAAGCATTTAAGCCTTCGAGCAAACAATAAGCTAGCACGTTTACCAAGCAATATTCAGCAGCTAAAAAGCCTGGCATTTCTGGATTGTTCTATGTGTAGTCAGCTGCGACGTATTGGTCGAGACGTGCTTGGACCTTCTCTTTCTTCTCTACGCCGATTTGACATATCTTATAGTTCACTGGGCTCTCTTCCCGACGCAATTGGGCAAATCAAGTCTCTACAAGAGCTTATAATTCGCCGAAATGCGCTGATCACTCTTCCTAGCTCAATTGGGGCATTAGAAAGTCTAGTCGCTCTCAACTGCAGCTACAACAAAATAGAAAAGCTTCCGAAAGCTGGGTTCACAGATCGATTAACACATCTAGAGTCACTAGATATTTCACACAACAAACTTCAAGCTCTGCCAGACACGGTGGGGTTACTGAATTCCCTCCATACACTCATGGCATCCAGCAATTGCTTGCCAACTGTCCCTTTGGAATTGGGTGCCCTCATAAAGCTTCGGGTTCTTGATTTATCGTGGAACTCCTTGCACGAGCTACCTGAAGAAATTGGATGCCTCGAGTCGCTTGAGCATTGTGACCTCTCCAATAATCAGCTTGAGCAGCTACCATCTTCAATAGTGTTGTGGGTAAATCTGCGGCGACTATCCTGCGGCGGTAACAAATTGACGAGTCCCCTGACACCTGCTATCCGAAGTTTGCAAAAACTTGAATACCTTGATTTATCCAGAAACGCATTGCGATCATTAGATGCCTGCGTCTATGAGCTAGAAAGTCTTCAAGTGCTGAACTTGTCTTGTAATAAAATAACGCTCCTGCCGCGGGAAATGGGAGCTATCAACAATTGCCGCCAGCTTCGGAAGCTGGATCTGTATGGCAACAACCTCTCTGCACTACCTCTTGAGTTTTCCGATCGTCTTTTAGATCAGCTTGAGGTAATTGTTATTGAAAAGAACCCACTTACCACACTTCCTGAGAAATGGAGCGCAAAATGGGGCATTCGTGACGAGTACATGACAGCTTTTTCTCATGGATACACACAATCCGAGGCCAAGGACTGGACACGTGATTGTGCAGATTGGTATCCATTCATTGTTAAGAGCTGGCAGGATTTCATAAAAAAACGAGAACCAGGGTGCGATGAAAAGGAGTTGCCAGCTCTAGCCGGTCAAGAGTTCGTCGACAGTGTACAATCCAAAATGGGGGGCAAATGGAAACCCAGGTTCAAACGTATGGTACTACATTACTACTACGAGTTTCGGTATCTAGGACATTCGATTGCCTTTTACGAGTTTGTTGGCACTGACAAGACCGCATTGGAGAATTCACAAGCCGTAATCGAGCAGGAAGCTCGCGAGAAGAGAAGTACGCGCGCAGACAGTGCCATTCGCGAAAACAACGAGTTTCGAGCTCGACTGGATGCTGCCTATCGCATTGATAACCCGTCTAGAATTGCCCAGGAAGCCATGGGCATTCGGCGCCAGCACGAAATAAAATTGATACGAGAAGCTAGGCAAGAAGCGAACGATGCGAATGAGCACCTTGCCGTTGCTATCCCCCTTGCCAAGCAACGAGAAGCCGAGAGGAGGAGGTGTGAGCACGCTGCCTTCATGCTGAGCTTACATGGGCAGACAAGGGAAAGGATGAAAGAAAAGACGAATAAGTCGCGTGTGTGCAATAGCACCAAGTTTGCTCGAGTTGCTGTGGCTGACGCAACAGAGAAAGATGGAGGTGCACGGGACGAGTTGTAACTAGCGTGTTGACATGCTAGTTACAACTTGAATGGAATCAATAGCAGTAGAAGGTAGGCACACTCGTTGCGATTCCCACTTAGATAATAAGCAAATCCGCACAGAGAACCGCTCACAAGCTGCTATTTCATGTGCTCAAGCTTCAGCCAAACCATTCTCACCTTCCTACAATATCTGGCTTTCAGACAGAAATCGAGCCCAGCTGCTGAAGAAAGTCTTCCGGGTTAAGCAGTTCCGTGCTTCCGTACCAGACGGACCGCGGCGGCTGCTGAACCTTGGCGTATGCCAAGAGGTTGTGGTATTCATTGTAGTTCCCGCCACCAATCATAAACACCATTGCCTCACGGAACGGTGCCCTCTGTCGAGGAACCTCTCCGTTTGCCCGGATCTGGTGAAACATATGTCAGACACACGGAACCATTCAGGATCGAAGGTAAGCTTACCTTGGGGTCCAGGTAGAGGAAACTCTCATCCTCCGTGTTAGGTCGCATCTCGCAAATGGCATCCGTCACACGAGTCACATGTAGCTTCTTGTTCTCCGGCAAAAAGTTCTTGACACTAGCTGCAGCTTGGGCAAGGAATCCTTGCGCGAGACCCTTGAACTTACTCATGTTCACTCCGCTGCCATTCTCCTGTGCGGCTCCATCACCCTGCAACGCAGTACCCACACTTGCGCGCTTCTGGAAGGCAGTGTGCTTCTTGATGAACTTCCACGCCTGTGTAAAAGTGTCTGGGTGTCCCGTAGCATCGGCAAACTGCTGGTATGCGCTTTCGAACTCGTTAATTTCAGCTGCCGTTGCTCCACTTGAGAGATAGTAGATCATAAGAAGTCGCATTTTGTCCGCCAGTGTACCCATATCGCGGTTCGACAACAGCTGCAGCACTTCGTTCTTGTCAGCGTGCGAGCCGTCAATGAGCTTCTGCTCTAACATCGAGTACGAAGGGATGTGTCGCGCCGTAACACTCTCAAAAGCTGAGTGGAAAATATTGGTATGCACTTCAAGCATCTTCTTCTTTTCGACAAGCGCCGGAAGGGTGTCAACTGCAGCTACCAGATCTTTTGTGCCATTCAACAAAGTATCGTTTCCGCCAGTCTGCATAAGCATATGTGCTTTGTTAGGTATAGCCCCCATTTCAAAGTTGAGGCTGATAAACGTACCCGAGCACGGATCTCCTCTTCTTTCTTCGTGACGATCTTCATCTCTTCTTCGTTGGCATCAATGGCATCCGGAAACAAGCTACCAGCATGCATCTCAAAGAATTTGTCGCTCGTGACGTCGAGGTCGTACGTCTTTTCCATCTGACGTTCACCAGAAGGGGACGAGTCATCTCCACCAGAAGATCTCACAGTCACCTTGACACGGTTCATCTGAATCTTTAGCAAATCGTCAACTAGTGCCTGGTACGTGGAAGGGTGATGCAGGCTTGACGCAAGATCTTCATTCCGATCCATGACGATCAGAACAGGTCTCTGAAATTTTTTTAAAAAGTGTCAAATTGCTGTAAAAGAAATCAGTATCGTTCGTCTAGTGGCTCACCTGGAAGCTGGCGGAAGTGTCATTGAAGACACCATTTCGGGCATTCTACATCATCAGCGTTAGCTACACCCTGCACACATAACACAGAAAATGTGTGCTGGCTAAATATGCGCCTACCAAGTGCTCGCGAATCATGTTGTTGAGCTGTTCAGCCACCATTCGCGAGGGTCCATCGTTGTTTGGGCATCGAATCACAGGTATTCTGCCTGAAGTCACAAGAACCGAGAAGAGCCCCTTGACAATGCCTGACATGGTCTGCTCAATCTGGACGTCGGCCACGCTCGGGTCGTTGTACGCTCGGTAGCTGTCCTGTAGGTTAAGCGAGAAAAGCGTCGGCTCGAGCGACACGAAGTTTGTGTACTGGTCGTAAACTTTGGAGATCTGCCAAATCAAGCGCCGTCAGATGCCGCTCAGCTAGAATATCAGCGAGCAAGCAGTACCATGCTGGTGCACCCAGCCTCAACCGACGAGCGGGCGAGTAGCTCGAGCGCCTCGCGGCTCAGCGGGTGCGCAAAGTTGAGATGCACGGTGCTGTAGAGCTCCTTGGCACAGTCGGCCACGATGCGCTCGATGTTCTCGCGCGTGGGCTCGACGAAGTAGATGGCCGGCACGTCTGGGATGGCGTCGCGCTCGGCGTCGATGAGCATGTGCAGCGTCACGCCCTTCTTGCGCAGCTCGTGCAGCTTGAGGATGGGCGAGATGATGTCCCGGCAGAAGCGGTCGTACACGAGCACCTTCCACTGGTTTCCCCACCTGTCGCTGTGGCCGCAACGAGTCTGCACATCAGCAATTGGATTCCCGGTGCTCCCCCAGCGGGAAACGCACCCGGAGTCATTTCCCGCGTCGGCTACCCCAGCGCTCTCCACGTTGAAGTCCAGCATGCGCAGCAGGTTGGCTGGTCGGCAGCAGCTCTCGCGCCATTAGCACCCAGCGGATGTCCCTGGAGCCCCAACGAGCCGGCGGAAGCGCACCTTTCTGCCGCTCCTGCAGCGACTGCGAGGCCGAGACCGACATCATCCTGAAGTGCAGCGCGCGCCCGACACCTCCAGCAGCGAGTGAGGCGCGTTCCGAGGTCCTGGAGCCCGCCGCAGCCGCCGCCAGCGATCGCCCACACGTCCAGAAAGGACTGCGGATACCAAAATGCCACACGTGTTGGTGATTCCCCACGTCGAACTTAATTTGTCGCGTTAAGTACGCTTTGGTGCCTTTGTTGGTGCGCGTTGAAGCGGCGCGTCGTTTGAAGGCCGCATTGCTGCTGTTGCGGGGAGCTCTCGACGCCAGAGCGCGGCAGATCGGTGAGAAGGGAGCGGAGCGATGAGCGCCACGTTCGAAGTGGACCACGCGTACCTACGGCAGACGGTGGCGGCGCCGCTGACCGAGGCCATGGCCAGGCTAGCGGCTGCGCAGCCTGAGGACCCGATCGAGTTCCTGGGCAACTACCTGCTCAAGCACGTCGCCAACGAGGTCGCCAAGCAGCAGCAGCAGCAGGACGCTGGGCGACCAAGTGGCGGGGCTCTGTCTATTACAGAGCTATCGGCGCCTGCGATGGACAAGGAGTTGGCGCACTTCCTGGCGCAGGAGAGTAGCCTAGCGGTTCAGCTGCAGAGCGAGACCAACGTCGCCAAGCTGCTCCAGCGCTACGTTGAGTGGCTTTCGACGGCACTCGGCGCGGAAGAAGCGTACATTGGTCGGAAGGAAGTCGATGCAGCTGGAGTACCAGTTGTACATTTTGTGACGAGCTCCCGCAGACCGAGCTCCGTCACAGTCGACAAGACTGTAACCGAAGAGAAGGGGATCACATTTGACGCCTTCAAGGAGATTGAAGCGGACCCAGCTGCTACCGACGCTGATGGGAACCCACTTCCTCCTTCACTGCCCAAGTTTATCCACATTGAAAACGTTCTTCGGGAGCCGCGCATGAAGTTCTTTGGCGTGCCGAAGCTCGGTGCCTATCTTACTCGAGCAGTACAGTACAAGAGCTACCTACACCCAGAAGTCTTCAATGATGGTAACCCTGAAGAG
>JAASGX010000812.1:0-13435 GCA_023334415.1 Phytopythium chamaehyphon | reverse complement strand
AGCGCCAACAGCAGCTACCGGCACCGCAGCGCGCGTGACCTGCGGCACTACATCGAGTCCGAGTCGCGCGACCTATCCCATGGACTGTACATGAAGTGGGTGACCGACATAAGCGCCAAGCTCATGGACATGTGCAACTCGAGCGACACGCTCGAGCGCATGGGCGGCATCGCCGCCATGGACGAGCTCGTGGAGCTCTTCATCGCCGAGCGCAACGACCAGACCATCATCGAGTTCGCGCACTCGCTCACCAAGGTCTTCGAGAAGATCCCGGCCGCCGACACGCCCACGCTGCGGCTCGCGGCCAAGGCGCTCGGCCACATCGTGTCCACGGGCGGCACGAGCCTCATCGAGTTCGTCGAGGACTACCACGTCAAGCCCGCGCTCGAGTGGCTCAAGAACGAGACCTTCCACGTGCGCCGACACGCCGCCGTCATGATCCTCAAGGAGCTGTCGGTCAACGCGCCCTCCACGGCATTCCGATACATGGACAAATACTTTGACTTTATCTGGAGCGCCTTCTGGGACTCCAAGATCGTCGTGCGCGTCAGCGCGTCCGAGTCGCTGCAGTCGTGCTTTTCGCTCATCCAGCAGCGAGAGTCCAACAGAAAGACGGGCTGGTATTCCCGCGCGCTCGACGAGGCCGAGGCCGCGTTCAAGCGCAACAGCTCGGACGCGACGCACGGCGCCTTGCTCATCATCAATGAGCTGCTGCGCAACACAGGGGACTTTATGCACTCGCACTACAGCCGCGCGTGCCGCTTGGTGTTTAGCCACCAGGACCACAAATCCCCCTCCGTACGCACGGCAGTGATCAACCTCTTTCCTCGACTTGCCAAGTTCAACACGTCCGTGTTCGTCGAGAAGTGCTACCGCCCGTGCATGAACCACCTCCTGGAGGTGCTCTTCTCGGCTACGACGACAACGCGACCAGATGCATTTTTGTCGATCGGGAAGCTGTCCCTTGCGATCGGGCCGTTGCTTGCGCGCGATGAGCAAGCTCTACTAGCAATCATGAACGGAATCAAGAGTGGCCTTCAGGTGCGAAGGAAGGACTTTGATACCCACCGCGAGGCACTGGCATGTTTGCGAATGCTGGCCGAGACTGTTGGACCAGCGCTGGTCCGCGTAGACTTGGAGTCAATGGTGAACCCTCTTTTCCAGAACGACCTAGATGCCCCGTTGGTCGAGACGCTGACCACCATCGTTAAGCGAATCCCCGAGTTGAAGAATGTGATCCAGCAAAAGCTTTTCGACCGGCTCAGTGGAATTCTGAGCTCGCGTGTGGACGGCAGTAGCTCGGCCACGACGCCTCCGAGCCGGAAACTGAAAGCCCCGTCGATTTCGTCTGTTGCGTCGAGTAACCTGCTGTCAATTTTTTCGAATGCTATGAGCTCGGGCCGTACCGACGGTGGTTTGCTTTCGTCATCATCGTCGTCCACGTCGTCTTCATCTTCGTCAGCCGCTATGGAGATGATTGCAATGCAGTCGCTTGCACTGGAGACGCTAGCAAACTTTGATTTCCAGGGAAACCGATCGATTCCCATCATGCAGTTTGTTCACGAGACGGTGGTGAAATTCCTGGACCATGACGTCGCAGTGATCCGCAAGAGCGCGGCCATTACTTGCTGTAAGCTTCTACTACCCTCAGACGATGTGCGCGGCGGTGGAGGCGGAGGCCGTGGTCCTAGCCCAAGTGTTGCCAGCCATGGCAGCAGCAGCAATGCTATTAATCGTCTGGTTGATGAATTTACGCGACCAGTGACATCGGTGCTGGAAAGACTACTGACTGTGGGAATCGCCGATCAAGAGGCGAGCATTCGTTATAAAGTGCTTGCTTCGCTTGACACACGGTTCGATCCTCTGCTGGCTCAAAACGACAATCTGCGTTGCTTGTTTATTGCGCTGAACGACGAAGTTTTCGAAATCCGCCAGACCGCCATGAGCATGCTGGGTCGTCTGACACACCACAACCCATCTGTTGTACTACCTTCTCTTCGACAGACGCTCGTGCAACTGCTCGCCGAGCTCGAGTTTAGTGGCGACGCGCGCGGAAAGGAAGAAGGCGCATTGCTCATTGGATGTGTACTTCGATCGGCATCCCAACTCGCACAGCCTTATGTTCTGCCAATCTTGCGCGTGCTCATGAAGAATCTTCGTGAGGATTCGGAGCGCCGCAGCCATTCGCGCAGCACTGTTAGTGTGAGCAAGGCTATTCTTGCGACTCTGGGAGATCTGGCTGAGGTTGGAGCCCAAGATCTTACGCCGTACCTCGACCAATTGCTTCCCGACATCATCGATGAGATGCGTGACTCAAACAATCCCCAGATTCTCCAAGTCGCCATCAAAACGCTCGGGCAGCTCGTATCCTCAACTGGCTGCGTCGTACTTCCGTATCATCAATACCCCGAGCTGCTCGATCTTCTGTGCCAAGCGCTGCAGAAGTCAGGTGATGCATTCGAGTCGTTGCGTATCGAGGCCGGCCGCACGATTGGTATTCTCGGCGCGCTCGACCCGTACAACCTCCGTTTATTCCACTTGGAGAAACAAGGCAAACTGACGGGCGGGAAGAAGAAGGAGCTACGATCTTTTAGCGCAGCGCTGGGATACAATGATAAATCAACAACTGCCGGCACTGGGGTATCGGCTATTGGCGGGGTCAATGGAGCAGCGGTAAACTTTGGTGGTGTATCAGGGATCACTGGAGCGGGTGGGTTCGGTATCCGTATCGGCAACACAACCAACGGCGCACTGGGAATGCTTCAAGGCGCTGTTACCGAAGACGAAGAAAACAATGGTCCTGTTGAGCTGGCCCCACCTCGGAAGGTCACTACCAATGACAAACAGACGAGCGGTACGATGACCCGTGTGCATCTCGAAGCGCCCCCGGAGGACTTGTTACCATCGATGATCGAAGACTCAACGCAGTACTTCCCTACCGTGGCTGTGAACGCGCTTACTCGAATTTTGTTGGAGCCCCGGAACTCTGTTCATTACCAACCGACTTTTGTTGCTATCATGTACATTTGCAAGAGTCAGCGCAAGCGGATAGCACCCCACTTGGACAAAATCATCCCTGCATTCCTGTACGCAATGGACAAGGTGAACGCGTCCCTGCGAAAGTTCTTATTCGAGCAACTTTGCGATCTCGTCGAGATCGTGGAGGAGCAGATCCAGCCCCATCTCGACCATGCAGCAATGCTGTCGATCATCAGCCGTTACTGGAATGACCACCTTGAAGAAGTGCTAAACCTCGTGAAGAAGATGGCGACCTCAATTGGGGAAGATTTCCGTGTCTATATGCCTGATTTGATCCCACAGCTGCTGCGCGTCATACGCACTGAGCGTGGGACTGGTAGCAACAGTCGCCCACGCACGCTGTTAGTGCTGAAAGCAGTCGTATCCCTTGGCCGATTGCTGGATGGCTACCTGCATTTGATTATTCCAGCGCTCGTGTCGCTGATTCAGAGCGATGCTGATCTGAATGCGCGAAAGCAAGCTCTTGGTTCGTTGGGATCGATCGTCAAGAAGTTGAACGTTGGTGTGTACGCATCGAAGATTATTCATATGCTCGCCCGCGTCATTTCGTCGCAACAGGAGCTTGTCTACCTCGCGATGGACTGCCTCTGCTGCATGGTGTATATCATGGGCGATGACTATGCGATCTTTGTCCCAGTCATTAGTCAGGTGCTCGGTCGTCACTCTTCGTCGCGCGCCAACGACATCTTTGAGCGATACGACTTGCTTGTGTCTAAGATCCTGAAGCACCAGCCGTTACCTGTGGCGTCGTGGGCCCAAGACCTCCTCAAATCAGAGCACAAGCACAGCAGCGGGAGCACTGCGACGTCGTCGACGGTTCCTGCTTACGAGGAAACGAGAAGTCTGCCGTGCGATCAGAAGAATCTAATCAAAGCGTGGGAAGCCACACAACGCTCCACAAAAGAGGATTGGAACGAGTGGATTCTTGCATTTTCCGTTGAGCTGCTCCGCGAGTCGCCGTCGCCTGTGCTGCGAGCATGCAAGGAGCTTGCATCGGTGTATCAGCCATTGGCGCGCGAACTCTTCAATGCTTCGTTTGTGAGCGTATGGCCGCACTTGTCGCCCCCTACACAGGATAATTTGATCCGATCACTTGAGTCTGCATTCCAGTCGCCAAACTTGCCATCAGAAATTCTACAGGTATTGTTGAATCTGGCCGAGTTTATGGAGCACGATGACCAGCCGCTGCCTATAGACATCCGACTACTGGGCTCTCTCGCCGACAAGTGCCATTCTTATGCGAAGGCTTTGCATTACAAGGAGCTCGAGTTCAACACGAACCCAAGTGCTGACGGAATTCAGGCATTGATCAGTATCAACTCCAAGCTTGGACAACCAGAAGCCGCTCGCGGTATTCTAAAGTACGCGCTTGCGCATCTATCTGGCATTGAAGTCAAGGCTTCTTGGCACGAAAAACTGCTGCGATGGGATGACGCACTTGTTACGCATGATCGAGTTCTGCGTGATCAACCGAATAACGTTGAGGCAATCTTCGGCAAAATGCGTTGCCTTTGGGCGATCGGTGAATGGCAAAAACTTGACGAGCATGTGCAAGAAACCTGGGCAAAGATTTACGGAGATGCACCCCACAACCTCAGTACCAGCGACAGCAATGCAGTGGACCCCAGCTCAGCCAACGGGGCAAACGACAGCAACGGTGATACGCTGCTGGACGTGCCTCCTGCCTTGAAGAAGGAGTTGTGCAGTAGCGGAGCTCGTGTGGCCTTCTCTCTTCAAAATTGGGATGCCATTCCAAAGTACATCAACTCGGATATGGATGAGACGGAGACGCACTTATTTCAGGCTGTGGTCGCGATCCGCAAGATGGAGCTCGATGATGCAATGCAATCGATTTCGAAGTGTCGAAAGGTGATGGATCCTACACTTCGTTCGTTGGTGAGCGAATCGTATGGCCGTGCATATTGGCCATCGATTGTTAACCTCCAGACACTCGCCGAGCTTGAGGAGATTGTGGCGTATCTGAAGACGTTCGCACATCGAAACAACGGTGAGCTAACTCTGTTGTCTATTTCTTCGCAATCATCGTCGTCGTCCTCGACGACTTCAAGTGTTTCACGACGCAAGCAAAGTATCAGCAGTCTTAACTTTGCATCGTCCTCGTTGTCGTCGACATCGTACGGTCGGGAGAAACAACGAGCGCTTGAAAAGCTCCAGCAAATTTGGACACGCCGTATGCTTGGAGTTGAGCGAAATCTGGAGGTGTGGCAGAGCCTCATGCTTGTCCGGTCCCTCGTTTTTGATGCTCGAGAAGATGTTGATATTTGGCTCAAATATGCACGACTATGCCGGAAGTCAGGGCATTTGAACTTAGCCTCAAGTGCGCTTTGGCGCGTTGGTGCTCAGCCTTTTATTCGCAGCATCCAACGCGACGAGTATGCGCCACTGCCAATCAATTTGGGCGGAAATGCTGGCGCAAGCCAAGGATTTGCAAACGGACTGCTATCGCTTGCGGATGGCGCCGCGCAAGATCCACGAGTGGCCTTGAGCTACCTTCAGCATCTGTGGTCTGAAAACCGTGAAGACGTCGCGCTAAAGCAGATGGCGTACTTCATCGAGGCCCTCGAGCAGCATCATCCTGATGATAACGATCCGAAGAGCAAAGCAGCGCTGGTTAAGCTGCGCGTTCAGGTGTATATCCAGCTCGGTGAGTGGCAGATGGCTCTTGCCGAACCGCGGAGGGGGGTTGAGAGCGACCGCAGTAGCCTCAGCAGCATCAATAGCGGGCTGAGCGACAGTGATGACGAGGATGATGGCGTGTCATTTGATCAAGTTCTGGATTGTCTGGAGACGGCAACACGACTTGACCCCACCAACCATCGTGCGTGGCATGAGTGGGCACTCATGAACTTCCGTGCGCTCGAAGGTGCGACAAAGGCAGGCGAACAACGGAACACACAGCAAGGAGACAGCAACCCTACTGGGGTCTCAAGCATTATGGCTGGACAAGTCAACGACAAGCAACTGCTACGATACGCGGTACCAGCTATCCAAGGTTTTTTCCGATCGATTTCTTTCGGCGACTCTAAAAACTACGATGTGACCAAGGACGTGCTTCGACTTCTCACTCTATGGTTCGCACACGGAGCACGAAGCGAAGTCCATGCAGCCATGAGTGCCGGTTTCCAGGATGTATCCATCGATACGTGGCTGGATGTGATCCCACAGCTCATTGCACGCATCGATTCTCCGCATCAAAAGATGCGAGAGCTGCTACACGACCTGTTGTCTCGCATCGGTCTGTCGCACCCACAGGCTCTGATTTACCCTATAACTGTCGCTTCCAATGCAATCAATGCGCCGCGAAAGCGCGCCGCCGAGGGCATTCTCGCCACTGTGCGTCGCCATTCGTCGCAGCTTGTCGCGGAAGCCGACATGGTGTCGCGAGAGCTCATCCGAGTTGCCATATTGTGGAATGAGCTGTGGCATGGTGCACTAGAGGAAGCAAGTAAACATTTCTTCAACAATCGCGACGTAACGGCCATGATTGCTGAGCTGAAGCCACTGCACGAGAAAATGGATGCGATTGGTACAGATGGCGACGCGCCAACTTTGCGCGAAGTCGGCTTTCACCAAGCGTTCGCACGTGATCTCCAGTTTGCCAAGGCATGGACCGACGTGTATGAGCGCACGAAGAGTTTGGACGATCTGAACCAAGCGTGGGATATCTACTACAATGTATTCTCCAAGATCCGCAAGCAACTTGCGAATCTGTCCACGCTCGAGCTCGCTAATGTTGGCCCAAGACTTCTGGCCGTGCAGAGCCTGAGTTTGGCTGTGCCTGGCACCTACAAGGCGGGTGCTCCAATCGTGCGTATCCAGTCGTTCGATCCAAAGGTTACTGTGTTGACATCGAAGCAGCGGCCTCGTCGAGTAACGATCCGGGGCAGTGATGCACGCGCGTACCCTTTCCTACTCAAGGGCCACGAGGATCTTCGACAGGACGAACGAGTGATGCAGCTGTTCGGCGTGATCAACACGCTCCTGGCGAACGACAGCGACACAAGTAAGCGGAACCTTGCGATCGAGCGGTACTCAGTCTTGCCGTTGTCACATACAAGTGGTTTAATCGGATGGGTGCCGAATTGCGACACCCTTCACTTGCTCATCCGCGACTACCGCGAGGCTCGCAGGATTCAGCTCAACGTCGAGCATCGGTTGATGGTGCAGATGGCACCCGACTACGACAAACTACCGCTCATGCAGAAGGTCGAGGCGTTCAAGTATGCGCTTGGCGAGACGACCGGCCAGGACTTGTCGCGAGTTCTGTGGCTCAAGAGTCAGGATTCAGAAGTGTGGCTCGACCGCCGGCGAAACTATACACGTTCGCTCGCAGTTATGTCAATGGCAGGGTACATCCTAGGTCTCGGTGACCGTCACCCAAGTAACCTTATGCTTGACCGCGTGTCGGGCAAGATGGTGCATATTGACTTTGGCGACTGTTTCGAGGTCGCGATGGAGCGTGACAAGTACCCAGAGAAGATTCCTTTCCGGCTCACGCGTATGCTTACCCAGGCCATGGAAGTCAGCGGCATCGAAGGCAACTTCCGTTACACGTGCGAAGCTTCGATGCGCGTGCTGCGCGACAACCGTGACTCGCTGATGGCCGTGCTGGAGGCCTTTGTGTATGATCCACTCATCAATTGGCGCCTACTTAAGAAGGACGCAGTGCCGTCCCATGCCCGTGCAGATGAAGACGTAAACGGTGGTGCGGGTGCCGGAGGTGCTGTCGCGAATGCGAACGGAGGTGCCCATGCCGACCCGAATGGAAACCATGTTGGAGATGACATTGACGAGAACGGAGTTGGCGACGATGTTGCGTCGGCCATAGACTCAACCGCTGACTCGAGCGAAAAGAACTCGCCAGCTGCACCAGGCCAGCAGCCGTCCGGACGTAGGAGGCACTCGTCCTCTGAGGCAGCAATGTTTGGCGGCTTCAACATGGATATGCTCGACCAGTCAAGTCTCGCGCGGAACTCGATCCAGGAGGCGCAGCGCGACTACGACTCGAAGAATATCGGTCAGTCGGTCATGGCGGACGCCCACCCGCAGCTCAACGAAAAGGCTCTGACGGTCATCGAGCGCGTCAAGAGCAAGCTCGCAGGCCGCGACTTTGACGGCGGCAGTCGCGTGCTCACAGTCGACGCACAGGTCGACCGCCTCATCCACCAGGCCACGTCGCACGAGAACCTCTGCCAACTGTACTACGGCTGGTGCCCGTTCTGGTGAGCAAGCGGAGCGTGCATGTGCTGAAAGTGATAACGTTTTGACAAGAAAAGAAAACGATATGAGTGAGTCTGTCCGTCAACTTTGACAAGCAAGTTGCAGTGAAGATGGCTACACTTTGTACGTGGTGTGTCCCACATAGCGTAAACTGCTGGACGTGCGTGTGTTGGTTGCATGACCTGCCATTGGCACTCGAACTCGACGCCGTGAGGCTGCGTGAGCGACGGACACGTGACGATGGGCAAGCCGACGACGACTAGCAAGAAGCGGCGCGCGCCTTCAGCCGCTGGAGGTGGCAGCGTTGGCAAGAAGGCCAAGCGCGCGGACGCCAAGAGCCAGAAGAAGAGCGGCGGCAAGCAGGACAAGCGCAAGCCGAGCGCCAAGAAGCAGCAGCCGAGCAAGCCCAAGGAGGAGGAAGATGCAGACTCGGCGGCCGAGGAAGACGTCGAGTTCTTCGAGGAGAACCCGGCGTTCTCGTCCTTTCTCGCCAAGATGGACGCGCGCGCGCTCGAGAAGCCCGTGCATGCCAAGGCCAAGAAGCCTATTGTGAGGCCCGAGCAGCCCAATGATGCCGCGGGCGATGACGAGCCGCTCGAGAAGCTCGAGGCGCGCCCGCGCAAGGCCGCGTGGGAGACCGACAAGAAGGTGCAGCTGGCCAACAAGCTGCCCGTCAAGTTCATGGATGGTAGCGTGCGCCCCAACAAGCTGCTGACTGAGCCCAAGGACGCGCCGGCTGAAGGTGTGGAAGGAGAGGAAGAGGAGGAAGGAGACGAGCAAAACGAAGAGGAGGACGAGGAAGTGGATGATGCAGACGAGGTCGATTCGCAGGTGTCGGACCTCGAGTTTGAGGAGATCCACGACGAGGGCAAGCAGACGAGGAAGGCCCCGGTGACAGCGCCAGTGGTTGTCGTACCGACGAACCCCGTGGACCTGGCCAAACAGCGTGAGCGGCGCCTTGCTGCGAAGAAGATTGAGATCGCACAGTTGTGTGAAAGCGTGCTCGAGAGCCCTGAGGATGCGTTCAAGAAGAACAAGGAGCACCCCGATCAGCTTAGTAAGATCCAGCAGCTTCATGCGCTCAGCGCCAGCGACCCGGACGTGACTGTCCAGAAGCTCAGCATGCTGTCGGAGCTCTCTGTGTTCCTAGATATCCTACCGGACTACCGCATTCGTGCTTCTACCGGCTCTAGCACCGACGAAAGCAACAAGGGTAACAACCGTGGTCGTCCTCAGAAGAAAAAGGTGCAGCAGCTGCAGGATTATGAGGCCTCGCTGCTGAACAATTACCAGATCTTCCTTAAGCACTGCGCGTCGGTCGTTTCGACTGGTACCAAGGAAAAGCGACTTGAGTTACCGTTGAGTGAGCTCTCTGCCAACGAACGACGTGCGCTGTCGCTTGCTGAGACCGGCGCGCGCTGTCTGTCAGAGCTTCTCCAGCGCAAGTTTGCCTTCAACTTCCACCTGAACATCATCATGGCGTTGGTTCCGCTTTCCGATTCGCCGCTGGCTTCAATCCATAACCCAGCCTGTGAAGCTTTCAGCGCTGTTTTCCGCGCTGACAAGTCCTTTGTGAGCTCGCTGGCCATTGTGCAGCAGATTGCATCGTACGTCAAGCAAAAGGAGCACCGTGTCCGACCATTTGTTCTGCGATCCTTGCTGACTCTGCCACTCCAAGTGACCATGGAGCAGGGCGAGAGTGCTCGTAAGCGGGCAAAGGCAGACCGGAAGAAGCGTCGTCGGCAGCAGCAGGGAGGTGATGCGATTGCGGCAGGACTGAAGGAAGCCGAGGCTGTGGTTGACCGATCGGAGCGCGACAAGACTCAAGCCGATATTCTGCACGAGCTCGTGCTCATCTACTTCCGCGTGCTTAAGAGCCCTGCGGCTGGCAACTCCCCTGCATTGCCTGCTGTCTTGGAGGGCCTGGGAAAGTTTGCATTCCTCATTAATTTGGATATCCTGATCGACCTGCTCAAGGTGCTGAAGGCTATGCTGCAGGCAAACGCGGAGAACTCTTCTCTGCCTCTTGCCGCGGCGTTGCAGGCAGTACTCACAGGTGTGCGCACTCTTCAGAGTCCCGCTGGCCAGGAACTTCTCGTCGACGACAAGGAGTTCATTGATGTGTTGTACCGCCTCCTGCGACAGCTTGCCGTCGCTCCAATGAGCATTCAGTGTGGAGGCCGAGCAGAGGAGCAGGTGATGAACACCGCTGTCGAGTGTATTGAAGTCGTGTTGCTGCGTCGCAAGGAGCTTGTGGCTGATCGTGTAGCAGCTTTTGTTCGTCGTTTGCTGCTGGTCGCCACTGCCCGCGGTGGTGCTAATCCTGCGGAGGCTTTGTCGCTGTTAGCTTTGCTTCGCTCCCTACTGCACCGATACTCCAAACTTCAGCAGCTTGTTGACTCGGATGCGGATCGTGTGGCGTCTGGCGAGTACCGCGCTGACGTCGATGACCCGGACTTTGCGAATGCTTTTGCGAGCTCGGCATGGGAGCTGTCGCTGCTTACTCGCCACTGGCACCCTGCGGTGGCTTCATTTGCCCGAGGGACGGCTGCAATGGAGCCGACGCTGCCTTCCGACCGCCCAGCTGCTATGTTAGCTCGGTACTCGACTGCGAAGTCATTTGCGTTTACGCCGAAGGTGACACCACCTCCACGCAACCCGCTGTACCGCAAAATCGAGGATGGCGGCAAGAAGAAGAGGAACAAGCGTGACCGATCCCGTGGTAATGGAAAGCCTGTGTTCATCCGAGACCCGTATGCGGACGCTATTCGGACCCCATCGGCGCTATGGAATGCGATCGAAGCTGCTGAGATGACTGCCGCCGAACCTGAGGAGTTTGAGCGCGTCAAGTAATCGAGACGGTAGACAAGCAAGCATTTTCATTTAGACGAGTTGAATACTACTAGAGAAAAAGCCAAGCAGACTTCGTGTTTTGATGCCTGTAGTGAAAAGCCTGTATAAGCCGTGGAGGCATTAGATACTGGAAAGGAAAACACAAACAGCGAGAAGCTACAGGTGGTAGGAATATGGCAGCGCACAAACACAGCGGCGCGACACACATGACACAAGTATTTCACGCCGATCAGTATGGGCTGTTGTACCGGCGCACGTTTTGCTGGTGGTGCTGCTGTGCCGGTGCTCCATAGCTGTTGGTGGTCGAGGTCGACTGAGCGTACACTTCACTGTTGGTGGTTGTCGACGGCGCCATGGCGTTGCCGTACTGGTTCCCGTACTGGTAGAGCGGCGTGGGCGGCGGGGATTTGTGGAGGCCGCCGACGCCGAAGCCGCGCTTGGCCGAGCACCAGAGCACCATCGTGAGCGCGAAGACTGCCGCAATCACGATCACGATCACGATAGCGCCGACCATGAGCGCGCCAGCCCACTTTTCCACCAGGTCGAAGACTTCAGTTCGGCATTCCGCGTACGGAGCTCCTCCGGCCGCCGTGTCGTTGGCCGACGTGGCGTTGAGCAGCAGTCCGCCGCAGTACGTGTCGGTGGCGCTGTCCCTGGGGCAGTTGGTGTCCGTCCAGTCGAGCACGACGTTGTAGGTCTCGTACTCGGTGGCGTACTCGCAGACCGTGCAGATGGTGTTGACGGCGTCGACGTCCACGGAGCCGCAGATGTTGGTGAAGTTGGTGGTCGCGTCGCTGAAGTAGCCCGCGAGCGACGTGTTGAACATGGCGAGCACGTCGTTAACGGCCATGTCCTCGCAGTAGTAGGGCACCTGCGCGAGGCAGTAGATGGTGTTGAAGCCCGCGGCGAGCGATTCCTCATTGTCCGTGGCCGGGTACTCGGCTGCGCTCCACTCTTCAGCCTTGGACCGCGCCGCTGAGCCACCGATGATGAGCACGACGAAGGCCACGGCCGTGAGCACCAACACTCCGGCGTACAGCGCGAGCATGAGCCGCTGCTGCAGCCAGGCGCCGAGGCAGCCGAGCGCCGCGAGCGCGATGACGACGGCGCCAAGCGCGAGCAGGAAGATGAAGGTCCAGGTGCCGATCCAGTCGTAGTCGCCCTCGAAGACGTCGAGCCAGCCCGAGGAGCGCACGCGGTGGCCGAAGTAGACGAGCAGGCAGCCGAGCACCATGAAGCCCATGTTGAGCAGCATGAGCACGACCTTGGCCAGGTTGACGAGCGCGCCGCTGGCCAAGCCGCCGCCGCTGCTCTCGCGCTCCTCCATGATGGGGATCGCGCCCGCGCCTATGGTGGAGCGCTTGCAGCAGTCGAAGGGAGCGGGAGTGACTGCTAATGCAGCAGCTTCAGCCTGAGCAGCTAGCGATCGAGCGACCGAGCGGTGCCAGCGGAGCTCCGCCGAGCTTTTGCGCCGAGAAAAGTGGGGGCGCCGGGTGGCGGCGGGCCAGGGACATATTGGGGGCCTCTGGGAAACGATATGTATCCTATGAAGATGATGAGAGTTACAGTTGGGACGTTGAGTTTAACCTTTGATATTTGATAGACGAGGTGTGTATTGTGGAGGTGAATGGGTGACTCGCGGGCGGAAAGATGCGAAATGCTGAACGCCAGACGACCAGCCGGAGCACTTTGCACACGTCTGGCGCAAGTGTTCAGTTCGGCTTCTTCCACCCCAATCTGGAGCGCTCCACATGCAGACCCACATATTCGTGTGGTTTTTAGTTGCCACTAGCTCACCCTCAACGCCATGAATGACCTTCCGCTGGTAGGTGCTCGTCGCCGCACTCTCACCGATGCTAGCGCCTCCCACGGCTGCGCTACGCTCCTCACTCGCTAGTGGTTGTTTTGGCGCTTCTCTCAGCTGTCTAATGTGCCATTTTTCGCCTTCCGTGGCCTTAAAACGCCTCCGCAGGAGCTGCTCGAGGGCGAGTGGCCCTTCCAGGCCGATGTCGACCGGCTCAAGCGCGCGGGGGACGCGCTGCGAGACATGGACGCCCGCATCCGCTCTATGACGCGCGACATCCGCAGCCAGCAGCTGTATCCCCGCCGTGTGAGGTCTTGCACTGCTTGGAAGGTATTCATAGTGAACTTGCTGCTGACAGATATATCTATTTGGTTTGAATGGCTAGAAGGAAGTCCAACGACTCAAGCTGCGCGTGACCCACTCGTACACGCCGCCGGTTACTGGAGAAGACGAGAGCAGCTCGCGTCCCGGAGTGTGGACGCTGCGCATTGAAGGCGT
>JAASGX010000811.1:0-13447 GCA_023334415.1 Phytopythium chamaehyphon | reverse complement strand
GAGCATGTCCCCCTGCACGGGAATCTGACGCACGTTCATTTTGAAGTCCTTCACGATACTGAGCGCGAGGAAGTTGCCCCTGGATTTAACACCCGCCACTGGATGCACTCGGACGATGCTTGTGCTTGAAGGAGATGCGGATCCACCACAACAGCAACACGCGATCGCTGAAGAACAACGATGGACCAAGTCGCTAAGCGCCGACTGGGCATCGCCGTAGTCGGCGATACGCCGCAAAGTTTTGACATCAGTGTCCCCGTGGACTGGTCAATAGCATGTGTGCGAGAGTCCCTTGCTGAGAATTTGGACAGCTCGCCTCGGCAACGGAGAATCCTGCTCTATCGGGCGTCATTGGATGGCGTCAAGTGGCTCAGTGTTTTTTGGAGATGCGGAACTTGAGTTACTGCAAAGAGCAAATCCCCCACTGGATTCGCTATATCTGCAAGCTGAGCCGATGGATCCCATGTTACACATTGATGCTCAGTACCCACCAGATGATTCAATGGACAGAGTCCACTTGCTTGCAGTGGTAACGACCGCAAAGCGAGGACCACAAGACAGCGCTTTAGGACCTGAGCTGAAGCGACGAGCACACGCGATTCAGTGGATTCTCTCGCTGGAGCCATGCCCACAGCTGTCATATAGCGAAAACCCAAGGTTTATCAGCATCCCGTTAGAATATATCAAGGGCTCTGGCCTTGGAACCCGAAGGGACTACCCGGATCTGCAATTGTTTTGCCGACCTACGTTTTTGGAGCAGTGGGCTGAAATGGATCGAGATTCAGTGATATGTGACGCGGCCTTGTGGATCTTTGCGGCTGAAGTAAATGAAGCGTATCCGATGTTCACGCGTTGTGATGGTGGTAATACTGAGGCACGTTTTTGTATGCGTTGTAACATCAAGTCAACGTGTTGAGAACTACATCCATGGCCTCATCAACTCCGACATCGACTACATATTCGGATCACCGCAAACCCAGAGCAGCAGCGGGCGAACCTATGGTGTAGTTAGAAATGAGGTCGTTCATCATCGTCAACTTCATGTCCTCACACAGACATGGTGTTCACACTGCACATACTCTCGCAACAGCATCAATGTGTTGCGCGTCACAATCGTGACGAATTGTTTTGTAGCGCGCTGCTCTGGGCCTGAGCATAACATTTTCATTTTTGCTTTTGTATTTTACACGCTGTCAAGATAAGACTAGTGCACTCACTGCTAGTACAGAAGTTACCTCGAAGCACATGATGGATCTTCCTAAAGATAAGCTAGGCGTTCAAATCGAGTCGGGAAAGAACCGTTTGCCACGAAACCTTTTAGAGTACTCGTTAAAAAGCGCTCTGGAGCTTTCGTACTCTTTAGTGGCACTTGACGCTCTTGACGAGCTTATCAAGTCGGCAAAGCTTCCATTACTCAGCGAGAATACTTTTACCTCGATCTTCCTATCGCACATCGAAAGCTCTCCCAAGCCTGCACGGATTCGTCTTCGTCATCGACGCCAAGGATATCACTGTCTGTTGTACCCACGCATCTTCGTCAATTTTTGAGCATCCTTTGTTCGACCTGCCCAAGATCTTCAGAGTTCAATACCAGGTACTGTATTACTTGGCTCATCCTCTTCGTACAGATTCCTGTCGAGATGGGCGCCGACTCGGTATGATAGCTTGCACTCCAGACCAAGTCATGAGCATGCAACTGCGTCGCTATTTAACTTTTGCGTGTTCTCCGTTGCACTCCAAGCTGCACGCAACGAACTATCCGAGCTTGTTTGATAATAAATGGTTTTGCTATTCATACGTATCGGAGATGTTTCATAGACCAAAAGGAGGGGAGCGACTAGCATGATGGTACACGACGGGAGCGCACTGCTCACTCAAAGTTGCGTCGCCACCGGCGCTGGAACTTGTCCTCGATGGCCTCGACGCACTTGTAGTGCACGCGGTGCTCGTGGTTGTAGCTCGACAGCGTCATGCTGCGGCGCTCGGCCGAGCTGGACTCGTCCTTCTTCCACTGCGGGTCGATGGGGTCCAACCGCTTGCTGATGATGGCGCTGGCACGGTTCTCGACCGTGCGCAGATAGCCCGCGATCCACACGTCGTCGACCGTCACGCAGACACTGGGGATGTCTGCAAAGGCTTCAACGTCCGAGAAGAACCCTCGGCGGTAGGCGTTGCCGCAGCAGGCCTGCAAAATGTCGACGTACCGCCCTCTCGGGCGCATGAAGTAGGGCACGTAGGCCGGCACGACGCCCACCGAGTGGTAGAGTGGCAGCATTCCCCAGCCACAAACCCCGAGCACGTCATCAGGCTTGGCCACTGCCTCCCAGGCCAGGGACTCGACAAGTCTCGCAGGGTACTCGAAGTCGTCGTCGACCGTGATGATGAGCGTCGTGGGGTCGTCCTCGAGCCTGAGCGCGCCGAGTAGCTTGGTCGCGGGCCCATCGTCGACGCAGCGGTTGACCCGCACGAGTGGCGAGAGCGCCGAGAGCGCCTCGGGCATGGCCACGTCGTCGTACGAGCGCTCCGGGTGGCGCTTCATGGGTCCGTCTGGCACATTCACGTAAATCTGGTCGGGCACGAGCGACTGCCTCGTGAGCGAGCGCACGCTGTCCATGACCTTGTCCAGTCTATTGGGCGTCGTCGTGAGCGACACGACGACTCGGAACGGCGGTCTCCAGCTCGTCGAGAATCCCTCCTCTCCATCTTTCACCAGTCTCAGCTTGGCGTCTTCCGCTAGAACCGTCGTGTCGGTCGAGTCTCCGCTTAGCACGCCTGTGGTCTTTGTAAACGGGGGAAAGTCGGTGGCCAAGCGGCCGTCGTAGCTCGTCGTGAAGAGCGCCGTGGCCAATGGAGAGATGCTGCCGTAGCGAACCAGCAGCTGCAAATAGCCCCAGAGCGCCACGAAGAGCGCGACGGCCGAGAGCGCGCGGAAGAGCGTGAGGTGCTGAAGCAACTGGCGCACGTTCGACGACTTGGCGCTCGTCGGGTAGTGGCCTCGGGGACACTGCTTGGCCTTGAACGTCGGCAGCAGCGGCTGCTGCAGGTACACGAGCCACTCGCGGTAGAGCGTCGACAGCGGCGTCATGACAGGAGCTCGAGCACTAGCGCAGCAAGCGGCCGACTGGATTGTGGGCGGTGGTAAGGAGGCTGCTAATGTAGCGATGGAGGCCAGAGGAGCTGCCCGATTGGTACGGTACGGGAAAGGCGTTTCGAGATACCGGTATACCGGTGTTTTGCGCTTTCTATAGCCCAGTTCTGGCGCGGATCAAGTGGTGCGTGTATCTGTGGTGGGGGAAGTGAAATGCACAAATTGATACGGGAAATATGTGGGAAAAAACTGTCGCATGGTCGTGCCGTCGCGGATGCTATGCGCATCCGAGCGGATCCCGCCTATAAGCCAAGGATTCCCTTTGGTAACATGGGAAAACTCCTGTGCGTGGTGTTGGGAAAACCGTTGGTGTGTGGGCTATTGCTGGCTCGCTTTGTCTGGTGGTGGTGCCGTGATAATGATTTCGTGGTGCTGGAAGATGTTCCAGCAGCCATACAAAGCACAGGGATCTCGTCAAGAACCGCACTCCTGATTACGGTTGCTGCGCACTTATGGCGAGGCGTATGACACTCGAAAATCCATCATGGCTGCATCAACGATAAGTCGGCGCATCATCACCTCCGAATGCTGGATGACGACGTTCTCTTGCTTGGGATCTTTGGCTCCGATGGGGACTTCGTTCGTCGGTCGGACGCAGTGGCACTCTGAATGGGACACTCGGAAGACAAAAGAACCCCTGCAACTGCGCGGCTTCAACGCTGCTGCTGCAAGACGAGAGATGCGCTTGCCCGAGCGAGCGCAACCACAGACCGGCGTAAACAGACAAGCAGGCTTACTGCGAGCAGTGTGATCGCGTTAATCTATTGGGAGCTAACAGCAAGCAAGGCGGCGAACAGTGCATGGAGCTAGAGTAGGCATGATGCAAATCCCAGCGACAAGTGCCTCAGAATTGATTGATTGACGTGTGCAACAGGCATGGCTACATCTGATGCCGTGTCCAGTACTGTACTATCTGAACTTTTGAGTGGCATGGAGAAAGTCGCCAACCTTGCCGAGGGCAAGAGTTTCGACTGCAACCGGGAACGAAGCGCAGACGGACATCAAAACACTTCAAGGCTGCTCGATTTCCACAACTCCCATCCGTACACTACTGAATATAAGCACTCAAAGTGCTGCCAACTCGTGTAGCCTCCAGCCTCACCGTGTTAGAAGTGTACACTTCGCATGAGATTTCATGAAAGTCCTCGTCGCATGAATAGTTCGAAACTAAGGGCGACAGCCAACGACATATAGTACTGCGAATGTAACCGCGTGCTGGCACAGATTCGCATCTCTATAGTAGAGCTCGGTCGAACTGGAAAATGATGATGAAGGCGGAACCGCACTCACTTCGTCGATACAATTTGTTGATGCAGGTGGCGACAAAACTCCAATGACGACCCCCAGCTATCAGTGTAGTTGATGTGTCGTGTTCAATTCCAAACTTTCGTCTTTTCGCCACCAAAATGTGCTGTGCTGCCAATCCAGAAAGTGTCTGCTACCGTGGTAGTCCATACCAACGACGCGAACTCGAAAGTGCTTCTTTCTCTTGAAGCAAATAGGAACAAGTATGATACTCGCTTCTGAAAACCTCTCGCACCACATCATTCAAAAAGCTCCTCTCAGTGTCCGTCGGGTGCTGAAACGCTTTCAGCCGCACACCCGGCACAACACACCACAACTCGATTTTGGTAATGGAACCATTGACCGAGGTCAGCTTCGATCTCAGTTTCTCAACTGATTCTCGAAATGGCTTGGTTTTGAATGCATTCTTTGTTTTCGAGCAAGAGGTCAGCAAGAACGTGTACTGAAGCCGAGACGACTCATCTCTCGAGACGTAGATCCCATTGTAGCCAGGGCTGTTGAACTTTTCCGGCAAGAACAGAGGATTGACGGTCTCCGTTGATTCGCTTTGATGATCCCATGCTTGAAAAGAAGCATCTTTGTCAGCATCAAAAAAGGGCACGACACACTTGTCCAGGAAAAAATTCTCCGTTCGCTTCTCTTTAAACGTACAGAGAATTGCATGTTGGCGAAGCGAAGCGATCACCCAGTCTTCGAACAAAAAGCTATCCATCGATGGGTTCAGGAAAAGCTTCTTCGCTACATCAATGTATGTGTCTGGGCTGAGTGATTCTGCAATCAATCTCATAGTGTACGGACTAGCGATGACTTGGTCAAACTTGACGCTACCACTCACTCTCTCTATCATAGCAAGCCACAAGGTCGTCAACTTCGTTCGAACATTATGAATCCATAACTCGTTCCACTTCGAGCGATCAATATTGCCACACGCAAAAGCGTATGCTGCACACGACTTCCCAGTTCCTGGAGCTCCTGATATCCAGAGAACTGCTGGTGCATTGACGGAGTCTCGAGCCATCTCATTCCATTCTTCTTCGGAGGAATCCCTGCGATAGATGAGCAACTCGCGATTGAAGTGTAGATATCCGAGCCCAACTCCAGCCGCATATGAGACCGGGACGCGTAGGAACAGTGACTTCTCAAACGGCAGCTGGGGGTATTGCCCCGGTGAGTGAGTCCACTTAATCGATCGCGGTCGTCGCTTTCGTTCAGGCCCAAACGCCGGCCGTCGGGGCACAGTGGGAGACAAATTCTCCGCATGTTCTGTTGATGGCGATTAGTTCAGCTACTAGGTAAGGAGAATCAAGAGGAAATGGATTTGTCTTGAGCGCTGCCGAATCGCTTACGGAAATTGTAATCCAGTGAACGTTGTCAAGCGATCCACTGTAGAGCTGGACCGCTACAGCTGGATGATCGAAGCCGACCTCGTTAAGTATCGCCTTCCTGACGCCCGTCGCGATAGTGTTTCGTCAACGATTATACAGTCAATGCCGTCCGTCCCAACGATTGCAAAGAATATCCGGCGCTTAGCGCCTTGGCCCATCGACAACCTTAAACGCTTTCGTCGCGATAAATTCTCTCTGCATGCTACAGCTGTACTCTACCGACTACGGCACTGTTGTTCCCTTTTCCTGTTGGACTTTTCTGAGTCCCAAAGGAGCTCGATATCGTGGCAAATAATATCTTTGCCAATCATTCAGCACGGGTGTGACATTTTCTATTAGCTTGCATAAGGCACGACCCACAATGTAGCAGACATAGTTCTGTAGGATAGATGACGGCAAGTTCAACAGCAGTGCAGCAGCAAAAGTCTCAACCTTTACGAGATCGGTTTATTCACCCAAAGCCAACCGAAAGCCCTCGGCACGTCGCGAGTTTCGAATCACCCGAGACGCGAGGCACTGTTTCACTGCAGACTTGTTCGCAGCGCTCTACTCGTGGCCCTCGTGGATGGCACCCGCCTCGTCCACCGACGAAATTTGTCTGTGCACGTACGTTCACAAAAATCAGTTCCACCAACATCTCACTAGCACTGCCATCGTGAACGTACATCCACTTCTTGTCGAGGGTCTCCTTCCACAGCGTGACCTTGTGGTCCCCGGCCGAGACGGCGAGCACATTGCCCGTGACGGACCAGCTGACGCGCCACACGGGGGCGTCGAACGTGTGCAGCAGCTCGCGCTTCCAGCCCGCGGCCTGCTCGTCGACCGCGCGCGTCCAGATGTAGACGTGCTTATCCTCGGAGCAACTGGCGATCATGTCGACGGGCGCGCCGGTGCTCGGCGCCCAGGCGACATCGCGCACCCAGTCGCTGTGCGCGGGCGCCGAGCTCAGGTCCTCGCGCGTCCACTCGGCCTCTCCCTCCGCCAGCGTCCAGACCTTGACTGTCTTGTCACACGACCCGGTCACGAGCCTTCGCACTCCTCCACTGCTAGCCCGGAACGGCGCCCAGCTCACAGCGTTGCACCCGAGCGCGCTGTCCTTGAAGTGCGTCACGCTCCACCCTTCAGCTGCTCAAAATCGACCCAGCATCACATCCCAACAAGGACAAGGACAGAAGTTAGTCCAGGATTCTCTTCATGGGCTTGGGCCAAAATGACAAAATGATGAAAACTTGAAAAGAAAAAAAAAGCTTGACGCACGAGCGTAGCTGAGCACCGAGACAGTTCCGTCGGCCGAGGCGCAGGCGAGCGCGAGTCCGAGCTCGTGCGGGGCCCAGGCAATGGAATTGACCGACGCCTGGTGGAAGGCGTGTACGTAGGCCTGGGTCCACTGGTTGATGCCCTGCTCCCTGAAAATGATGACTTTCCCGTCGTAGGAGCAGGCCGCGAGCAGCACGCCGAACTTGGGGTGGGCCCAGGCCACCTGCCACACGGGGCCCTCTGGGCCCGTCAGGATCTGCTCGTTGTTCTGCACGTCGCCCGTCACGTCGTAGACCTTGATCGTCCGATCCGACGAGCACGTCGCGAGCCGCTTGCCGTAGTAGTCGAGCTGCGCGTCATGCTGAGAACGGAATAAGAAGATACAAGCGGGAGGAAGGGCACAGAGTTAGCTGGTTAAGTATACGGTGAGCCAGGCGCAGGAGCCCTGACGTACGATCATGTCCTCATGCTGCGTGTCGATCGAGAGAATCGGCGCGCTCATGGTGGCGACAGGCGCTTTGGCTTTAGCTTTAGCTTTAGCTTCGTGGCAAAGCGGGGGAATATCTACTAACTGGTAGGCTTTTAGTATTGCGGATTGTACAGTATTTGATTGGGTGATATTGGGGATTTCTATAGCCAATCAGAAGGTGTCGCGTCATGGCAGCGCTCACACGTCGCAGGTGACGTGGTTGAAGCGGCTTTGGCAATGCGGCGAGCGTTTGTTGTTTGTCTGCTTTTAGAGTGTGGAGAAAGCTTGGATTTCGTCCTCGGAGCTTTAGGATGTTTGGTGTTAGAGTTGCGGATGCAATGGTACGGTTCTATGCGATTTTAGCTTGAAACGCATTGGCAGCACTCAACGGACAAGACCACAAGGAGCTATTTTCAAGGCGAGGGCGACAGTACTTGCCATTTGCGTTTGCCTCGATGCGATTGGCCGGAGCTGCGGTTGAAGCAGTCGTCTTCCTGTTTGACAAGCGTCGATGACCGTGCCGGGCTTGTCGAGGTTTCTCCGACCTCCCAGTTTCACAATTCCGACTTGAGCAGCAGCAAGTTTTTCCTAAGAAACTTTCATTCGTATGCGGATTCGCGTGATTTTGGCGGCAATCTCGGCTGTACTGGCCGTGTGGACGTCGCTGACAACGACAGGAGAGGCGACGGCGACGGCGAACAAGTCGAGGTCCAGCAGCGAGACGCTCGCGCGAACTCAGCAGGACTCATATCGCCGTTCGGTTGAGCAATATCGCCAGCAAATGATTGACCGGTTTGAAGCGAAGAAGGCCAGCGCGACCCGTGCGTACTCGAGCACCACGGCAACCAACTACGCCGTCTACCGCAACGCCCGGAAAGTGCAGCAGTAGGCATTTCAGCTGTATGGAACGACCCGTTTAGCTTCAAAAACTCGTAATATGAATCGTTAACTTTTCACACCACGGCGTCTGTGGAAGGATTTGCCAACGCCAACGCGTGTGGAGTACCAGGATCTGCATGAGTTTTTGTCGTAATCTCTCGCTTACTTGACTGTGACGGAGGTGCTAAACGGCTCGCATCGATAAGTGAAGGCGACAACATCATCGCATCGACTGGTGGAGTCATCCCAGTTGCGAGGAAGAAGTTCTCTGGTCGACAGCACATTGTTGTGGCCAACAGCACAATGCCCACAACGAGCAGTGCCGCTGCGAATATCCGAGCTTCATCCACGGCCGAGCGAAACGAATCAAGAGCTTCGTTCGAGCAGGCCGGCACGGAATCCTGAATCCGCTGCAGCCACGACAACCCAATCACGCCCCAAGAAACACCTGCTATCGCCAATGTGCCGAGTGCGAGAGCAAGAACGACGCGAGCAGCTCGCCGCTTAGCATGCTGGTTTATGCTTTGCTCGTCGACGACTGAGTCAATTTCAGCAGGCTCACGATGAGCTGATCTGTTCCAACAAGCAGTAGCCGACAGCGAGCTGTAGACGAAGGCGACAGTCGCTGCCGTCGCCATGAGCGCAAAGACGATCGCAGCGCCAGCAAAGAAAGTTGCGAGTTGCTGCTCGCATGGGTGGAACGGCCTGAATGCGAGCCACGATCGCAACGCCAGCACTGCGAGCAGTAGCAACGGGAGCAGCACGAGAGCTCTTGGAAGTGCGAACGGACAGCAGGAGCAGCGTAGACAGCGCAACGCCACTGGCGTCTGGCACACACAGATCACGCACGAAGTGAGCTTTACTGGATTTGATGCGGCAGCAACGAGAGGAGCAAAGCAAAAAGACAATGCAAAGATGAGACTTGCCTGACTCGGGTGATTGGCAACGCTACGCCTGACTGCGTCGGCGACAAGCTGCGTGACCAGCCAAAGCGCTGCCAGCAGGCAGGCGCAACTCACCGTGACTGCCGTCGGCACGAGCCACGAGCTGGCGTCGCATCCTAAAGAGCCGGGCGAGCCATCATCAGGCGCAGTGCCCGCTAGGAAGAGCCCCGAGATCCCCCACGCAGCCAACAACAATGCCAGGAGGAGCTTCAAAGCGAGCGAGAACCGGCTCGCATTGGATCTGGCCAAGGTGGTCCACCACCACCGGTCAGGCGTGGGCTGCTGTTGTTGTAGTGGCTGTGTTCGTCGACGGCAGTGGGACCAGCAGCGTTGAGTTGAGACCGAGAGCGCCACTGTCGCCAGTATTAGAGCCGACAGCTCAAGGAACAGCCTCGCGTCGTCGGTGCACGCCGCAACCGCAGTCGCCGCGTCTCTGGCGGCCACAGGAGTGGCCGCGAGCATGGAGAGGCCGCATATTCGTCGCCAGGCGGAGCGAAGGCACCGCATCTGGTGGTTTGTTGCTCAGCAATTCTGTCGTCCGTTATCATTGAGTAAAGCGTCGCTCATGGGAATTCCCAAGCATAGCGATGGTGAACTCTATGGATACGTTTTAGGTGGCGACTTGGTCACAGATCAAGTGATGAGAGCAAAGCGGAGACCGGCTGGAGACTTGAACCCGCTTAGCATCAAAGTGCTCGCGCCCATGTGGTCGAGCTAATGTATAGTGTTGACTCGAGAGCGTCCTCTTCATCTCGGCGCCATGTGCATTAGCCAACGCTCTCTCCTGTCCGCGAGCCATCCGATCGCCGTCGAGTCAACGCCAGCTGACGGTGCACGAACCGAGGCGATGGGGGCAGCATCATTGATGCCGTTTTCGATGAGGACGCCGCCGGCCACACGAGTTGCTCGCACGCGAGCCACTGCAGCTGGTCAAGCGGTTGCTCAGCACCAGCTGCAAGCGCCCAGAGGCGTATATACACCATAACTCCATGGTCGGCTGCATTCTCGGACCGACCCGATATGTACGTCCACCCATGGTGATCATGGGCTTGTCGTGTCCTCCAAGACGAGTGAGGAGCTTTCGGGAGTGCATACGGAGCGCTGCCACGTCAAGACGTACAGTTTTGCGGGCATTTGGGCGCATCAAAGCTGTCTGATGTTCATGCTGCGCCATCGAAAGCGCTGAAAGAAGAGAGCAGGTTTTCCAGGGCTCCTCACATGTATCCAATGGCCGACGAACCGACTAGCGTTTGAACGAGAGTGGGCTTCAAAGACTCAAACGTTGAGTCGACCTCGAGTGGCTCTAGAATTTCGGACCGATCTGGTGACGTTGTCGCCGTCGGGAGAGGCCGAACGGACATTCAAAGCTGCTGTTGCTGCTGTTGCCGAGGCTCAAAGTGATGCCCACGCTCTCTGCTAAAAGCCTCCATTGTCAATTGGCAAAGTTCACATTGTCGTTCCAACTTCGAGCGTACCGTACCAGCCCAGCAGCTCCATGCCGGCCATCAGGTGGTCGCGAAAAAAGTCTTTGGCGCTGTATGGACTCGTCTCTGGCCGCTCGACAAACGGCGCCTGAGAGATATGTGCTGTATGGTACAGCGTAAAACCGCCTCGATACAGCGTAGCGAGCGACAGATGTACAGTCCGCTCCGGACACTGCCACGCGTGACGCGACCGGCTACGTACCTCTTGACGCGCATCACCAATGCTCTCGCCACCCAAACTTGGGATCGCTGCTCTCTGCTTTGTGCTTCGCTTTGCTTTGTCTTGGCCGTCGCTCGTCTACGCTCGGCCCCATTCCGCAATTCGCCAGCTCTCGTTCATAGCTCGAAGCTCCAATTGCTCCAATTGCTGCAATTGCTGCAATTGCTGCAATTGCTGCAATTGACTCCACTTTCCCAACATGGCTACACCTGGATCGCCGATGCCAATGCCAATTGCGCCATTGACGCTGCTGCATGAGGCTGAGGAGCCCCGTGTGGCTGGAATGGACGACGATGGAGAGGCCATTTTGGTCGAGGAGGACCCGCAGCCGCACGAGATCGCAGAGGACCCGGCCATGAGGTGCAGATACCCGAGCAAGCACTGCCTGCGTCGCCGAACTGTTAAGAAGACCGGCGCGCTTCACAGCATGTGTGCGTTCCACCGAGCCAAGGCCAACCGCAACCAGCGACGACTGGAGAAGCGCAAGCGGATGCAGAAGGAGCACGAGCGAGCCACCAAGCGCCAGGCTGTTGTCAAGTCCAAGACGCCGAGGGTGGTTGCTATCGCGGTCGACGCGTCTCCTAGAGGAGTGAGCTTCGACTTTGATGCCCTCGAGCCATTCCGAGCGCCGGTTCCGCTGTTTAAGGAGGATCTGGACGAGCTGCGAGCGCTCGTGGACGCGGCGGTCAGCGTCGACGTGCACTGGCCGACCGCTTGAAAGCCGGCGACCGACGCGCCTCGTATTTATCCCTTCTCGATGTCAATAGACTGTCCTGTAACCTTAGCAACAACAAAACACATCAGTTTGAAAGCAAAAGTTGATCCATTTGCAACATGCAACATGCAGATTATGCAACGTGCAGAAAGACGCACGGACGGAGGGGGAACTAATCAGCAACTCTACCTAGCGCCGCCATCAGCAAGCGACTCACGCGCCCTGCTTGATGGCCGTCGCGAGCGACACGAACACGCCCTGCCCATGCTCCCAGCGAGCCTTGACTGCTTCGTATCGCTCGGCACCGCCCTCGACGGCACTCAGTTGCTCGACAGCACCAGTGCCGCGCTGGAGAAGCGCCTGGAGCGCCTCCGCGCGAGCACGGTTGTGCAGTACGACCGACAGCGTCTGTACGTCGTGGCCAGTAAGCGCTCGCTGCAGACACTCGACGAGAAGCTCAGCCGACGGAGTTGGCGGGTGGAACATGATAATCAGCACCAGCGATTGGCACAAGCGGTCATCGCTGTCATCAATCGAAGCCGCGCCATTCGCCAAGCGCGCAACAGTTGAGGCACTCAGCATAAACTCGACGACAAGTGGGAGAAGAACAAAGCGTGCGGACGGGTGCAGCAACGGCAGCGCTCGACTCACCAATTGTCGCCCCTTGTTCGTGTCTAGCATCGCGAAGAGCGTGGCTGCGTTACACGACATGACGCCCGCCGGTTGCTCCGTTTGATCGTTCGAAGTGACACTCACGCCAAGCAGCGACGCAAGCTCAAGCAAAAGTGCCGTCGTCCGAGCGCGAAGCTCAGCCAGTGCGGGGTCCATGGTTTGCTCGTCCATCGAGTGGAATTGCTGAACATTCACACCGCGAGCATCCAGAATATGCCGAGCGTCTTGCAAAGAAAGGAGACACTGCATGCCACGGTCGATTTGCTGGCGTCGATGCCAAGTGCCATTCGCAAAGATTGAATGTCGGCTCGCGTCCTCGTTCATGCGGAGCACGTGAGGCTCGGATGCTGCTCGGGTCGGTGAAGTCGAACGCTTTTCCTTCTCTCCTTCAGCCGGACTGTCCGCAGATGGCTCACCAGTCGCGCTCGCGCCATCCGTCGATGACTCTGCATTGCCATTACCAGAGGCGTTGTGCGTCGTGGGTCCGAGGTTCAGCATCTGCTTAGGGCGATACAAGCTACTCTTCGTGTTTCGACCGAGCACGTGGTACTCGCTCTCCCAAGTACGTGACTTGTTTTCGCGTTGGGCGTCGCGCGGATCAAACGACTTGACATGTTCCAGCTTCCACGACGGCAGCGGCGTGCGACCGCCATTGGCAGCCCCAGCACCCACGCGACTCCGCTTCTGCATGTAATTGTGGAAATAGTAGTCGTCGCTGAAAGGGTCGCTTGTGCGGATCTGCTTCATCTGCTGCTGCACAACAAAGTTGATGTCCCGAGGTGTCATCATCTTGAAAGATTGCGGGACTGGTCCACCGCGACCAAAGTGCGGAGGCGGCGGGGGTCCCATGTAAAACGGCGGAGGCGGGTACGGCATTCCTTGCGGCGGGGGCGGAAGGTTCGGCGGATACTGTCCTTGCACGAAAGGCGGGGGCGGCATCGGTCCTCGCATTTGATGCGGGGGCGGCAT
>JAASGX010000810.1:0-13447 GCA_023334415.1 Phytopythium chamaehyphon | reverse complement strand
GATGAGTGCTAGCAGAGTCCACCAGTTTGTCTCGTCAATCAGCGTTGTAGAGACTCATGCAGGCAGACCAGAAGCGTGACAGGTGACGCGATGAGACTCCACGAATAGGCAAGCACAGAGCATGTGCGTGTCCGTTCTGGGTTGCCCACCGTGCAGTGATGTTCTCGCTCAATTTAGCCAGAATCACTCAAATACCGCTCCGATTACTGCTTTGTCCTGTCATTTCGGTCAGCACTGTCGTTTCAAGTGCAGGTGCTTCGTCAGCTTGAGTCTTCACTACTTCAACATACCATCATTCGAAATGTACGGCTGCAGTGGGTGCTTGCTCGCGCGCCAGAAAACAGAGAGCTCGGCCCTGATCGATATCATCTCTTTGCGAGCATTCTAGTTTACGCCGTACCTGCTCTCGGGACAGCAAGTACACTGGCTGGCGGACAGGCAGGCAGGCTTCAAAGCTCGCACCTGAGCCTGCCTGTCCTGGCACGTGGTCCGGCTCGAGCTGCAGCGAAAAGCTAACTCCGCCCTGCAATTTAGAGATGAGAAACGGAAAATCATCGCGCAAAGACAATCGGCTGACTTTCTGAGCCAACACAGCGTGGTAACCCGTGTGCAACGCGCCAAGCTGGGGTGCTGCGTCCGAGTTCACAACGTGGCACTTTTCGCTGCTCGAGCGGCCTCAAATCGTCAGAACGACGGTCCAGAGCTCGCCCGGACACGAATCAGCAAAAAGCTGATGACCAAGAGGGGCACGGTCACTCTCCGGTCCGACTGAAGGCGCCTGCACAGATATAACGCCTATCGAATGGAATGCAAATTCAACGGCGCGGCACCTCGTTTTCCGTCACTCTGAACCTGTTCCGACGGTCATCGGTTGATGATCTTCAGCTCGCTCGTCATTAGCGGCAGTGAGGGCGGGCTTGCATAGTCAAGCTGACCTAATGATGATGATCATGTGGATCCAGCACGCTGTGCTGGATCGGCGCTCGCCTGTCAACGCGTGTCCGAGTTGACAAGTGGCCATATGAGCCAGCTGCACATGGGCATCTGAAACAGGTTTCAATATGTAATGCTCGGCTGTATGCCTCGCATTGCTAGCTTGCTGCGTCACTCAGTCAGCTAGCTGCAGGCGTGAGTTCGGGTCCGACGGGCGAAAGAGGGCGATTGATGGATCGAAAAGTGGCGATTGCGGTGCGCGGGGACTAAGTCTCAAGTCGGGTTCCCGCGCCGCTCATCGTTGCTGACTCCACAGAGTGCTCGGGCGTTAGCAATATCAACTGCGTCCCACATGCGGGCGATCAACTGGCCTGAACCGAGACGCAGTCAGATGCGCCGCATCCCGGATCCTTCCGCGGAGAACCTCCGCTGGGTGCAATTGCGCACACACACGATGGTGGACTGGCCGGCCGGGCGAAATGATCCGGTATCATCCGGGCCATGGGGCAGGGCGCTCGCGCCAGAGATCTTTCTCGCACTGATTTTTTCAGCGCCCAGCCAGCCTGCCCAGCGTCGTGAGCGCGGTGGCAAGCATCAGCCGAGAGTCATTTGTCTGGTGAGATGCGCCTGCCGTCGGACACGCGCTCGCTCGCCCAAATGATTCGATACGAGCGCAAAGCTCGACACGCGGAGAACCGCCGAGCGTGCCTGTCCTGGGCCGCGGTCCGGACGAATGTGGCGTCGCGCCAGCGGCCTCCGGACGCATGGAAGCCCCTCGGGCTAACGACGACCGCTACCACTGATAGAAGCGAGCTAGGGCCTCGGTCTCGCGCGAGTGCAATGCGGCGACGCGTGCGGAGGCTGCCAGAGAGCGCCACGCGTGGAAACAGGCCGCAAATCAGCCGGGCGAGGCACCCGCAGCCACGGCTCGAGGAGAGCGGAGACCGGTGTCCATTGCGGACTGATTTCCGCGTGCAGGTACGGTACGCTTCAACTCGAGTACCGTGGCTGCGCGCAGAGGCAGGTGAGTTGACGCCTAAGTTTCAAAGTCGACGTTTGCCATCTTATTATCTTGATATTTGAGAGATATCAGAGCAAGTAGACATCTGCTAAATCGTCATTTACGCTCTAAGTCGCCACTGAGCTTTTTTTTTTCTGCCGTCTAGCTGATTCTACGGTACTTTCGCCAAATGATACTTGGGGCGCCTTATGCAGTACCGTGCCTTGACCATCGGACCAAGGCCGGCCGGCACCTAGCCTGCTCACTCTTCGATTTGGGGCGTCCTTAGCACCTGCAACGCCCTCCTCGCGGTCCCCAGACCCCTCCAGCGCCCCCATGGCCAACGCAGACGACGCCGCGACGCTCAAATGCCGCTACGCCAGCAAGCGGTGCTGGAACCCGCGCGCCATCAAGCGCAACGGCGAGCGGCACAACCTGTGCGAGGTGCACCGGCAGAAGGCCAACAGCAACCAGCGGCGGCTGGACAAGAAGCGCAAGGCCGGACAGCTGGCCATCGGGCTGCACGGGCCACTGCTGGCCGACCAGGACCGCCGCCTGCACCTGCGCTCGTCCATCGCGCTCAAGCTAGAGAAGGAGCTGCACGCCGGCGGCTTCGCCCCGCAGTTCCTGCGCCCGCCGCCCGCCGACGCCGACGCCAGCCTCTCGCCGCTCGACGCCTTCCGTTCCGCCCACAGCAGAGACCTGGACGCCGCCCGCACGCTCAACGGCGTGGCGAGCGGCCACTGGGGTGCCAGCTCGTGGCGAGAGCCCGCGGTCTGGGAGCACGAGTGGCCCAAGAGCCCCCGCGCCATGCTGCGCGCAGCCGCGGCGCTCAAGCGCGAGGCGGCCATGCCAGAGCTCAGGCGGGCGGCTACCTTCGGCGGCTACTCACACCGCCAGCACTCGCACCAGCAGGAACAGCAACCGCTGCCGCCGGTGGAGCGGAGCCCGCCCAGGATGTCGACCGGGTACCTGCCGTCGCTGGCGACGGCCGTGGCTCGCACGAGCCAGGGAATGCTGGCGAGCGCTCGGTCGTCCACGTGGCAGCCCGAACGGATCCACAGCGCCCCACACCTCATGTCTCGGCTGGACCTGTGAGACCGCCGGGTTCAAGCAAGCAATCACCGCGACGCGCGCGTACAACACACCTATAATTTAGCCCAACAACAACAGGAGCCGTGCATGTAGTTTTGAATACAATGGGAGAACCCATGGGAGTAAATCAATCACACAATCAACTAAACAACTCGAGCCTTGCGAATCTGTCGGCTAGACATCTGCTTTGAACCTTTGGGCCACTGCAACTCGGCACCCACTTTCTCGAGTGCGATGGCTTCATACAGTGCACGGTCGATGCCGCCGTCGACGATACATGCACTTGCCACCCACTCTGTTGCAGCTTTTTAGCCATGAAGAACGTCCATCGGATGACTCGAGCCTAGCGATTGATCGTCATGAGCGCCTTGTAGTGACTCTGCCTCTGATATATTCAGGACTCGACGAGCGGCTGGAAGCCTGCCACAGCACCGCAGCCGTTGAAACCACTTTTCTCGCCAGCAGTCTCCGCTATCCATTCCACCCCATGTTCAAGTGCCAGGCGCTGCAAGCTGCAACAGCAGTCACGGTGGACTCGCTATGCGGTCACTTCCGGGTGGGCAAAGCTCAGCCAGAGGTTGGCCAAGCCCTCGATGAATTCAAAAGCGGATTTTCACAGGCGAGACAAGTGGCTGTCCGGCTGGACTGTCGGCGCGCGAAATCACTTCAACGGCAGCAGTCGGTGGCGCTAGCCGCTTTGAACCTACGCCCGCAGATGAGCCGCGGGTGCGAGCGCGGCTCACTCCAGCGAGCGACTGTGAGCGCCAGAGAGCTCCAAGTTGGCTCCACGTTGGAGGCTCCATCGTGGAGCCCGTGGCTAGATGGATTCGTATTGCACTGCATTGCACGGCCTATCACGGCTCTCCAATTGCATCACTGTCAGACTTTTTGGCGTATCGCGGCGTTCTCATATCGTATGGCGCTTCGGTACTCGCCCATCAGCCTCTCAGGAGAGCCAAACCTCCACGCAGACGTCGGCAGCGCACGCGTGAGGTGCTCGGCCCCCAACGGCAGCACACCATCATCCACAGGCCAGCGCACGCGCATCAGCTCGCGCCTCTTTCCGCCACCGTCCGGCACACCTTCCGCCCCCGATTAATCCAGGCGCTCTCCAAAGCCATTACGCGCTTCCGCCTTCTGTTATATGTGAAGCCTCGAACGTACTGATAGAGCGCGGGTCGAGGGGAGGGTGGCTTCCTCCGGGCGATCTTCCCCCGCGGCCATTCCCCAATCTGCCGCCCGTCGATCGACCGCCGCCCATGGAGCCCGCGAGCGAGGCCTCGCTGCTGTGCAAGTACCCGAGCAAGAAGTGCTGGGCCGCGCGCGCCGTCAAGCGCAACGGCGAGCGCCACAACCTGTGCGAGGAGCACCGCGCCAAGGCCAACAGCAACCAGCGGCGGCTCGAGCGCAAGCGCAAGGCGCAGACCTCGAGCGGCTCGGGCGCTGGCTCAGGCTCGGGCTCAGGCGCTGGACCGGCGTCTGCGGACGCCGCCAGCAAGCCCCGCAAGGCGCCGCGCACCCGCCCGCAGCCGAAGAAGCGCGGTGTGCTGAGCACGCACCTGGCCATGCGCGAGGAGCTGCGCGCGCGGCAGGTCGAGAGCCTGCTGCAGCTGCGACGCAGCGCGGCGCGCGCAGCCATCGACCAGCCGCCCGGTGCCTTCGTGCAGCTGCTCGAGCACGAGCTGCCGCGCCGCCAGCGCCTGCGCATCTCGACGGCCGCCGACGCAGCAGCTGACGCGGACACCGAAGCGCTCGAGCGGGACGCGGCCGACGAGCTCGCGCTGCTCTGCGGGTCGCTGGACGCCGCCGCGTCCACGTCGCCCGTGGACGTGGCCGGCGCCTGGCACGCGCTGGACGCCGCCGCCGGGTGGGACCTCCCGCTCGAGTTGGAGCCCGCGGACGGCCCCGTCGCGCGCGTCTAGACTCTAGGGCCTTGGTGCCTTGCATGGATAGCTGGCAGTTGTGGTCGACATAATGTGTACACTACGTTGGGTGGTCTGTCTGTGGAAGGTGGTGGAGACGCGAGGAGCAGCCTTTGGACCTTGACCGCACTAAAACTTACGGCGGAGTTGAGACCATGAGATGCGACCCAGGCGTTCTGTCGCGCGATGTGTGAGGTCTGGGCCACCGCCACGCTATGCGTCGCCGGCTGTCGTGAGCTCTCGAGTACTGTAGCTGGGATATCACGCGCTGTCAGCGACGAATCATTCCGTCTGCCTCCAGTAACATGTCGAAGTATTTATGAGGTACAGTATGCATCGTGTAGCAGGTGACCGCCATCCAAATGAGAGCGCAGCATGCCGAGCTGGATAGGCGACTACGATATTGTGGCAGCCATTCGGAGGTATTTCTCGTTGGAGGCGCGCCGCGTGCTCATTGATAGTGTCGCGGCGCTCAACGCATGGTCCCAAGTCATCCAGAATTGTCGCTATTCCAACGGTGGATTGCAGCAGCCTCTAGAAAAGCTGAGAGAAGCTTTTTGGCTCTTGCGGCTCCACTTCCAAGCTGCTCAGTCGGCGATTTGCGAGATGGAGTCCAAGCGGACGTGCTTCCCGGCTCCCGACCCAGGGCCCGGCCTACAAGCTCAAGGAGACGGTCGTGATCTCGACGCACCAGCTCTTCGACCAAGAGCAGGCCACGCTCCAGCCGGAGTATTGGCAGTTTTCCTGCGTCGACGACCGAGTGTCAATCGTCTGCGAGTCCAAGCGGCGCATTGCGATGCTTGGCTTCACGACTCGTCCTCGGGAGCGTCAACAAGCGGCGCGTGAGTGTTGATCGAGCACATGCTCAAGTGATCGGGCTTTCGAGCCCGCCGGAGACGCCTTCTTCGTGGTTGTCCACAGGATCTACTTCGGTAGGCCCTGAATGGACCCGTAGGGACATTTTTTATCTTTTAAGGCAGTAGCTGACGCGAGTCAAAGCGTTGCCTTCGCTGTGACAATAGGCGGCTGGATTCGAGGTCCTGCACGGAACTGTAGCCATCGGTCAAAGAGGTGGTCCTCGTCGACAAGATCGCGAGCTTCGTTTGCACACCGATTGGATTCGTGACCTCGCGACGACACTGAAGCCACCGAGCGAGTTCGGCTAGTGGTCAATGGCTGCTGAGTTTTGCATTGATGCGACACTGGGCAAACGCGACGCCCACGAGGCCATCGACTGCGAAGATCGCGTCTGAAGGACCGCGCCAATGCATGTTATCGGTCAGATTCAAGCTCGGAAGCACGGCTGGGAAAGCGACGAAGATGCATTGGAGGCAGCTATCAATAATACCTGTTGGAGTCGGTCGAGACTCGCGTGGTCGTGACCAAGGCCCACTTTAAGGCGACCTAGGCAGGCGGACGCAGCTGAGCGGGACCAAATGGCCCCGGACGATTTTTTGTGGACTATCCAACTGCTCTGGTTGAGTGGGCGTGAAGGCTTTACTCATTGGACTGTGGACATTATGGCTAGTTTTGCGGCGCATTCGTGGCTGATTTTGTGGCGCATTCGTATGATAGGCTATCATAGCACTGTTGCTTTCATCCTGCTTTCGATTGTCCTGTATTTTCGATGCTGGGATATCACATGTTGTGAGCGGCGGCACATCATGCCATCCCGATTTTCATCAGGAGACACAGTGTTGTGTGAACTGGATTCGTTGCACCAACAATCAGCACTCTTGACTAGACTGCAGACACGGATCTCCTCGTCGACAGATCTTTGATGGCGGAGATCCCGCCCCACGTTTTGAACCCCGACTGAATTTCGGCCTCACAATCATTCCCTAGCGATCAGAACTGGCCGATGGCTGCTGAGTTGATGTGTGATGCTACTGTGCTCCGCAGTGATCATCCGACAGGAGGCCATCGCCACATGATGGCCAACGTTGCGGCACCTCTTGGCAATGCCGATGGTCAGCTTGCTGTAGAAACCTGAGGATTTTTAGGACATTCGGCGGCTCTCACTATTCAATGTCTACTCAGTATCCTCTCATGACTCGAAAGTCACGAGGCTCGTGCCAAGGGCTTGCGCATGAATGCTTGTGCGTGTGTCGGCCGGCAGGTCGGCAGCGCATTTGTTACGGTACTCCCACCGCAGAGACTGCTGGAGCGGCTCCTCATTCAAGTCAAAGGGTTCAGGGTCTCGCAACCATCGGACTGTAGCCATCGGGTTGACGTTTTGAAGCCTCGTGCCAATTAAGTCCAACCAACCGGCCGATGGCTTCTGGGTTTTGGCGCTCGTCAAACGCATACAGGACTGAATTTTCAGCGCGTAAGGGTCACTCAGCATCACGCTCGGCGTTGACACAGCTCAGGTGCGTACACTGGATCGCTCTGTCTTGTAGACGTTTTGGCACCAAAGCCGGGACGCTCCATCACTCCGAGCAAACTTTTGTTGGCGAAAAAGTCTCTGCCATCAGTGGCCAATGGCTTCACTCGAGGACCATCGGCTGATGCGTGCTTGGGGCTTTGCAAACGCCAAGTCAAAGCCGCCCTCCCGCTGTTCGGCAGTAGCACTCCAGCAGCGTGTCAAGGACAGACGATTGAGTCTTGGTGAAGTTTCATCGCCACTCGGATCTGCGGGGCGCAATTTTCGCATCGCCACGGCATATCACGCTCGCCAGTCAGTTGGAGTATCCGAGCTCCGGCTATCGATAGCAGCGAGCGCCCATCCAGAGCTTGTCACGAGGGGCGAGGCAGCGATGGAGCGATCACCGACTCAGCCCAGCAGACGCGGTGCGTGTCGGACGTCACTTCTCAACTTACCACCCCAGCCTCAACAGCAACAGCAGTCTGCCAGCAATCATCGCCATGAACATCGACGACGTCATGATGAGCCTCTTCCCGGTCGAGCTGCCCGTCAAGCCGACGGTCAAGCGCCAGGCCAAGCCCGCCTACGAGCACCAGGCATTCATGTGCCGCTACACGAGCAAGCGCTGCTTCGAGCCGCGCGCCATCAAGCGCAACGGCGCGCTCCACAACCTGTGCGACTTCCACCGCGTCGCCGCCAACCGCAATCAGCGCCGCTTCGAGCTGCGTCGTCGAGTGACCGAGATGCGCAACGTGCCGTCCTACAAGGCCGCGCACCGCCGCATGCGCACGCTCGAGGCAGCCAAACTCGTGCATGCTGACTCGTCCTGGACGAGCGACGACGTGTTCCTACACCTGGACAAGGAGCTCAGCATGAGCGCGTTCATGACCATGCCAGTGGAGGCTCTAGGCTGGCAGCAGCACCAGCAGCACCAACACGAGAGCGACAGCTCGTCGCAGTGTGGCAGCTCTACCGCGAGCGACAGCGACAACGACGCCCAATCGACCTTCAGCGCAGACTCGACTCAGATGTCGATGGAGAGCACGCCCGACCTCGTTAGCCTCGCGGAGCTCGCCAACTCTCGGCTACAGGCCGAGCAGTGGGCGATCAGTGTCCCCTTCGAGACGACCGAGTGGTCATCGCTCGCCATTGCTCTGTGAGCGTCAGTAACGTTGCGCTCGAGCAGCTTCGGGTCGGTCCACCTGCTCATCGATAATGCCGTATAACCACAAGATTCATAGACCTCTTTGCTCGAACAGCTCCGCTCATTGGTGTTTCTTCCGTTTTGCGTCTAGAGTCCGAGTGCACTCGTCGCTCGAGAGCGCTAGCGACGCGCCACTCAAATCCACTCGTTGGGCACTCGTAAGATTACCAGCAGACCAATCGGTCCACAGCGACGCCAGGCGGCATCGAGTGGTTGTGAAGAGCGCAATCGCCACTGAGCGTCGAGGGTTCAAGTCCGTCCAGGAGCTCCCGGCCGAATGCCGTCGCTGGCGCAAGTGAATCGGGCAGCTCACTGGATCTCGCGGTCGACGTGACGTTTGGCAAGCGCCTGACCCCACGCAAGCAAAGGCGACGCAGCAGCCGCGAACTCCACTGGCGGATGAGCAGCAGTGGCCGTGTACTATGGGCAAGCGTGCAATCACCAACGCATGCAGCCTCACGCCCGACTGTCCTTGGCAATGGATATCAAGGTCGGTGACAGGGCTGCCCAGCTGGTGATACACCAGTGCCTCACCGTGTGATGGGCTCGAGCGCCGTCACCCGGAGAGGATGGGCAGATGGTCCCACTGGCAAAATGGCTTCTGGGTTTTCGCGCCGCAGCCGAACTGTACAGTGAGTGCTTCAGAGACCGTCGCAACCACAGACCCTCAAGGATTGGCGTCGGGATTGGAACCAACTTGGTAACCAAGCGACGACGTCAGGGGTGAGCCGTAGCGTTAACACCGGGCGACCCGAGGACACATCGAGTCTCCGCGAAAGTAATGCGCATTTCTTAGGAGGTCAGGCACGTCAGGCACGGAGCACAGCTGGAGCCGACAGACACGTGTACTATGCGAGATGCACGATTAGCTGGATCCCTGCCTCCTGAGCTGGTTGAACCGGTGGAGACTAATGGCGACTCACCGGTTCTTCAGGATATCTCATGCCCTGCACTGTCTGACAGCAGCTTCCAGTGTACACTGTACAGTACAGTGGAGTGGACGAATGCCGACGAAAGCTTAAGGCAAATTTTGCGGCTCAAGCAATCGCGACGGCAATGTGTACGAGGAGTCCAACTTTGAGCCGGTAGTTCACTGGCATTTGAAAATCTCTTGAGCCCGCAGACTATGTAGCCACGATTTGAGATTTCCCGAGTTTCCTATTTTCGCCTGCCAGCGCTAAACGGGGCTCATTAGGCATAAGCATGCGGAATTCGACAATGCCAGCATTGCAATCCCAGTCAGTAGCGCACAGTACTTGATGCGCAGGCTTGTATTCGCAGATTCAGCGCGGCGAACGCGAAAACCTCGCACACGCTGCTGTACGCGGTCAATTCAAACTGATATAAAGAGGACTTGGAGCAGCGCAGTGCTTTACAATGACGGCAGTCTGCGATGACACAGTTTCAACCTTTTGCAAACTGTTGCTCTGATATGGCTGGATCGAGCCGAGTCGAGTCGTTTCGCGTCTCCAAGAAATCAGGGGCTTGAGCGAGTGCACTCTGGCATGGCCGCAACCAAAAATTCCCCAACTCCTCTACCATAGTCGCAATGATGGCGTGTCGTGCCATTCAGGCAAAGGGGCTTGATGGCCATCTTTCTGGCTAACACGCCTATCAACATAGCTTGCGCACAACGCCGACAAGGCCGTGAGTTTGGTCTTTCACCCCTGCGGAGGAGTTCGTCGTCGTGTTGGTGGTGTTCATCGGTGCCACCTCGCCAAGCGCAATCCCGAGATTGTTTTGTCGAGGGCGAAGCGCGAGCGCTTCCCTCAAAGCTAGCGTGTAATGCACTTTGCCAACAAATGAGTACTCAGTCGCAGTGAGTTTCGATGCAGGCAAACACCTGCGCTCAAAGATGTCGTGTCACGAGTGCTGGAGCGTGGATTTTCACGCTTCTCGGGCATTTTCTAACAGCACGAGCCGCCCCCCTAGGGAGATGGGCTCGTACTGTCCTCTACGGTACGCCTGTACAAGTACAGTGCACTGCAACGCGTTCGGTTGCAGTCTGATGCGCTTTACTGCGTAGTACCGTACACGAGTACAGTGCGCGCTGAGCGAGCAGCTGGGCGGCAACCAACACAGATCTGCCTGACTGTGAGCTCCAGTGCGTGTACTGTGAGCCTCACCGTAGGCGGCGGTGCAACTGGTCTCGAGTGCGACCGACAGTCAATCCGCCAGCAGATCAGCCGCAGATCACCTCGTGGGCACAGCCGGACGCGAGCAAACTCGACTCGTCGATCGATCTCCGGTGACCGTGGCTCACTTACCAACTCACCTCGCACCACCCACGCAGCAAAGCCTCGTAGACACCAGCAACCAACCGATCGACATGGACCTCGACGCCGCCGTCTTGTCCCTCTTCCCGCTCGACCAGCCGCAGGAGCTGGAGCGGGACCACATGCCCTACATGTGCCGCTACACGAGCAAGCGCTGCTTCAACGACCGCGCGCTCAAGCGCAACGGCACGCTGCACAACCTCTGCGACTTCCACCGGCACAAGGCCAACAACAACCAGCGCCGCTTCGAGCTGCGCCGCCGCGTCAACGCCATCCACTACGCGGCCGGCTGCCCCAGCTACCTGCTCGCGCGGAGGGCGCAGAACGCGGTCAAGGTCGCGCGCATCGCGTACGCCAACGGCTTTGACGCCCCATGCGGCGACATGATGCTGCTGCTCGATCATGCGGGAGGCCTTAACCACGTTCGCAGCCTGGGACCAATGCCCATGCCTGGCTTCGACTCGCTACCTGCGTACCTCACGCCTCGCAGCGCGGGTGACGACAGTTCTAGCAGCGGCAGCAGCAGCAGCAACGACAGCGACTCGGAGTCTCAGGCACCAATGCAGTTCCAGTCAATTGATCCCATCGAAGTGAGCGAAGGAGCCAACTATCACTCTGCCATGCACTCCCTTCCCAGCTGGAAGGTACTGGCTAGTCAATGGAGCGCCAATGTCGGCGCGGACGAACCGCATGAAGTGCTCGCAGTGACGCTATGAAGGACAACGGGGGAGTGAATGCGTTTGTAGTTATGTATCAAGGAGCGCGGAACGCGATCAGGCACTAATACTGAGAGCTAGCCGTTCATAGTATCCTCTCGTTTGGCGAAATGGGCGTTGAGCTTACGTATATTGCGTCTGCAGCACATGGATGGCTCCGAAAGCCAATCTCATACACGACGTGTTGGCGCTCGGACACCTTGGTGCAGAAGGACTGGCTTGAAGCCAAACACAAAGCGTCGGAGAGCCGATCTTTTTGGCAAGATCGACAAGAAATCCATCTTCTCTGTTCAATATTCTCTCCTGAATCAGGGCCTGACAGAGAAAAATAGCACCACAGCACTCGTGGTGATGCGTGCATTTACTGAATGCGGATGCTGGGTATTCCTCTCCACCGGAGAAATGGGGATTGCCCGCGAAAAACAAGCAAATGCCACTCTTCAACGTGTTTACAGAACTTGATACAGTAGTAATCGGCCGTGTTCAAGCCATCCCGCATACAGCCATCATGAGTCGAGGTATCCATAGTACACACGTACCGCCGTCGTTGGAGAGCTTGGGACTGTCACATGATGTCAAATTGACAGCGTTCTCTTCGATCCTGCGAGCAACTCACTGGCATGTTGGATTTCCGCTACTTTCTTGAGTTTAAGATGAGGTTGAGATAATCACAGTTCAAAGCCAGATTCCAAAGCGAGACGCACGATGCCTCCGTGAGCTTTGAAGCCGCACAGCAGTAATATCCATCGCCACCGCGTTTGCCCGCATCGAGGATCGTGCGAGTCGGTGCTTTTGGTTCGGAATGCTGAGGCTCGGAAGGTGGTGACGCGCCTCATATCCTATGCGCGTCACGCTCACGGCCAAGCCAATTCCATTTCATGAACTGTACTGCACTGCGAGTCATTTCGAGTCGCGGTCCATGGGTCGCTCATCCTCCTCTCATCAGCACGCACCTCACCTGCCGCACACGCAGAATCCTCTGCTGGATTGAGAGGTACCACCCCGACCGCTGTTCACTTTCGTATTCGCCAAGACAAAGAGACTCAATGGAGCTTGACGACATCTTCCGCTCGCACACGACCGACCAGCAGCTCCAAGACGAGAAAAGGCGACCGCGCAAGGAGCACCTGCCGTCCATGTGCCGCTACAAGAGCAAGCCGTGCTTCAACCCGAGGGCGTCGAAGCGCAACGGAGCGCCGCACAACCTGTGCGAGGAGCACCGGGCGCAGGCCAACAACAATCAGCTGCGCTTCGAGCTACGGCGTCGACATGGTGCTGCCCATACCCCGATTAGAGAGCGCCATGTACCAGTTCCGCAGCGCCAGTCACGCGTGGGCCGACTTGCACGGGTAGCACGCATCGCGTCAATGCTCAGTCGAGAGGCTGCTGCCAGGAGATCGAATGCATTGGATCAAGACCGAACTCTCCGCGACCCAGTGGATTCGTCGTCGAACGAGTTTGACATTTGCAATATGCGAATCGAGGACTCCAGCAGCAGCACCAACGACATTGATTCGGCAGCCGCATCGCCGTTCAGTCATGCCCGTTGGCTTGGCAACGTCCTCGATCCGAGGCATGTTGCTAGCGAGATAGTGTGGGCGGAGGTGGCGACGGCAGCAGCGAGCTCCGAGGAAGAAGTGGAAAGGGAGGAGGAGGTGGATAGCTGGAGGCAACTCGCGATCCAATGGGACGAAAGCTCGATTGATGCATCCGACCTGCCTCTGGCGACAGGAGACAGCAACACCGAAGTGCTCGACTGCGGATATCAACGCGATTTGGCGCCAATGCAGGTAGTGTGGATCTAGAGAGCTGCAAGCACGAATCACATTGTAACGCGCTATGAAGACTTTGCCTCGACTTTTCCTTCGCCCCAAGGGGGTTCTCAGCCCCAAAGCTCCTGCAGAACGCTCGAGTCTCGAAGTCAGGACCGCTG
>JAASGX010000809.1:0-13466 GCA_023334415.1 Phytopythium chamaehyphon | reverse complement strand
CTCGATCTTGGCGCCTGGCTGCAGGATGAAGTGCACGTACGTGACTGGCGCCTCGGTCTGGATGGGCCCAGTCTCGCCAAAGACCTGCCCAGCGAACACGATGGCCTCGACTGTCTTGTCCTCGTTGAACGCGTGCGGCACGGTCTCGCGCTTGATCTCCTGGTATCGCGGGGCCATTAGTTTTTTGGCCTTGGGCAGGTTCACCCACAGCTGTAGTCCATGGCACTTGTCAGCTGTGACTGGCATCTCGGCGTGCATGATGCCTCTCCCGGGGGTCATCCACTGGAGGTCACCGGGCCGGAGCGTGCCCTTGTTGCCCATAAAGTCCTCGTGGCGCATGCTGCCCTTGGAGCTTGGCAGCACATACGTGACAGTCTCAAAGCCTCGGTGCGGGTGGTCGGGGAACCCTCCGGGCAGCGCGACGTCGAACTCATCGAGCACAAGAAATGGGTCCACATTATTGCTCACCTTGGCCAAGTCCGTCGGCCGGTGCACAAACGCGCCGCTTCCTCGTTCAGGCGACACAAAGCTCTTGAGGATCGATCGTGCCTTGAACATTGCTGCGGGCAATAGTGTCGGCTGTCGTATTGTGTTGGAGGCTTGGCGACGCTCAGGAAGCTTGGGAAATGAGCTGCCGCTGGAAGCACACCATCGCACTTCAACTGGTTTGACTTGACGTGATCAAAGGCAAAATACTATATCAAAGAGCGACTACAGTAAGGATGTGCACTTCGATTTTGTATGGGTGTGTCATTGAGCATCTCGTCACACTTTTTCAGGTGTTTCATTGGCCTATGTCGATTCGTAATCGGAATTTTGTCGAATCACTGCGTCGAGCGAGATTTGATAAATATGTTGAGTCATAACGGTACTGTCAACCCCAAAGCCCAGCAAAAGAGCGAAAAAGCAGCGAAAGCGATGGCCGCGACGAGTCGCCACGGAAATGTACGTGCCTCCAGCTCTCTGATGGCGCATTAGATGCCTGAGGCAGCGCAGTAGAGCAGCTTTCCATGCGCTTGCGCGTGTTTTGACGCCGCTCCGAGCGTGGGAGGCGCTCTACTTGCCGAGAAATCGCCCTTAAAAGTTAGCTTTCTGGTTGGCTAACTCTCGGATTTGGGTGGTGGAATCTGCAGGCGCGGCTGCCGCCCGAGGTGAACCGCATCCTGTACGTGCGCAACCTGCCGTTCAAGGTCTCGTCGGAGGAGATGTACGACATCTTCGGCAAGTACGGCGCGATCCGGCAGATCCGCCTGGGCGTCAATAACGACACGCGCGGCACGGCGTTCGTCGTGTACGAGGACATTTACGACGCCAAGAACGCCGTGGACCACCTGTCGGGCTTCAACGTGGGCGGCCGCTACCTCATCGTGCTCTACTACCAGGCCAACCGCATGCAGGGCCGGAAACCGGGCGGCGCGGCCCCTGACTTTGAGAAGCAGAAGAAAGAGATCCAGGACCTCAAGCAGCAGTACGGCGTCGAGTAGCACTACCTGGCACAATTCCACCCATCCATACACACGTGTCTTTCTTTCCAACTCCCCCGGGGCGTCACGAGGCACAACGTTCTTTTCGCACTCTGTTCAACACGCACGGCTGCTCTACAGTGCCCATGGAGCCGCTGCTTCCTGGCTACCTGCTCGCTCGCCTACTTGACGAAGGAGGTTTAAACAACGGCGGCCTCGTTCTTGAGCTTGTCCACGAGCTGGTCGACGTCCGAGACCTTGATGCCGGCCTTGCGGGCCTCGGGCTCCTTGACCTCGACGACCTCGATGCGCGGCGAGAGGTCGACACCGAGCGAGTCGGCGGCCAGCGTCTCGATCTTCTTCTTCTTGGCCTTCATGATGTTGGGCAGCGTGGCGTAGCGCGGCTCGTTGAGGCGCAGGTCGGCCGTGACGACTGCTGGCAGGCCGAGCTTGATGGTCTCGACGCCCGCGTCCGTCTCGCGCGTGACCGAGACGTCGCTGCCCTCGATGGCGACCTCCGAGGCGAACGTGCCCTGGCTCCAGTCCAGCAGGCCGGCGAGGATGGGGCCCGTCTGCGCGGCGTCGGCGTCAATCGACTGCTTGCCGCAGATGACGAGGTCGGGCGACTCCTTGGCCACGATCTCCTTGAGCAGCTTGGCGACCGCGAGCGGCTGCAGCTCCTGGTCCGTGCGCAGGTCCGTCTCGATGTGGATGCCGCGGTCGGCGCCCATGGCCAGAGCCGTACGGATGGTCTCCTGGCTCTGCTTGGGGCCGATCGACACGGCCACGATCTCCTTGGCCACCTTCTTCTCCTTGAGGCGGATGGCCTCCTCCACCGCGATCTCGCAGAACGGATTCATGCTCATCTTGACGTTGTTCAGGTCCACGCCCGTGGGCGTCACCCGCACCTTCACGGCGTAGTCCACCACGCGCTTCACGGGAACCAGCACCTTCATGGCTACAGTCTAGGGGTCTGGGAGTGGGGAGGGGGAGGCTGACGCGGAGCTTGGGGCCCGAGGATCGCGAACGTCTAGTGTTGCATATCCGTGCGGCCCGGCACGTGCTTGAAAGGGGGGAGCCACCGCCGACGCACGAGCTAAACGGCCGCTTCAACCTGTTTTAAACACTTTTACGCGCTGCCATTCGACGAAACGGAGCAGATTTATCCAGCGTCCCGCGATATCACGGGCTGAAAACACGCGATAGTCACGACGGGTTCGAAACGAGCCCCTCACGTGAGAGACAAAAGTAGCATATTAAAGGGCCCATTTATCTTCCGATAGTGGCATTACCGAATTGACTGTGATTGACATCAGGACGAGCTGGCAAGCTGGTGGCTCTGGGTTTGCAGACTGCATCGCGCGACTGGTCCAATCGAGGTCAACACACTTCCTGGTTTGCACGAGCAACTAGTAGTGTGAAACGATTGGCTTCGTTGACGCCTGCTGTCGCCTTGACGCTGTTTACTTGATGGCGAGGTCGAACAACATGAAGCTAGTAGCAGAATCGCAGAACCAGGTGAAATTTCAGCTAACAGAGGAAGTGTGAGCGAGCGGCGTCGGAAACATCACGAGCATGCAGATCGTGTCCATACATCGCTAGCTCGCGGAGCGGTGACGTGCAATGAGCGACCTCGATAGGTGGACGACGCGTCCGTCATGGTGAAGCCAAGCGCGCGCTCCATGGTGATGGCCAACTCGCGCAGGCCGTGCGATCACTTCAACTCTGACCGATATCAATTGAAACAGGTCATGTACCGTAGTGCCAACACAGCACATCAGACTGCAATACACAGGTCTTTGACAATAGACAGGTTGTCGCACCTCCGCAGGTCCCTGCGGCCATGGAGCGGCCACCACCTGCTGCGCAAGCGCTTGTTCCGGTGGAGGAGCGGGGGAGAAGCCTCGCCGGCGCACACTCGAATCCCGCGCCGGCCCCGCAAGCCCAGCCAGCTCCGCAGCAGTCGCCAGCCACCTCCAGTCGCGAGCTCCAGTCGCCAGCCCGATGAACCGAGCGCTGCGCCTGCTGGCGCCGTCGGCTGCCGCGCGGCCGCTCGCCTCATCAAGACGCGCGCTGTCAACGGCGTCGTCGGCCCCGCAGTTCATCGAGGACGAGTACCAGGAGTCGGTGCACGAGAGCGCGGCGTCGGGGGTGTTCGTGCTGCCGACGCCGCTGCGGCTCGAGAGCGGCGCGCAGCTGGCGGGCGCCGAGGTGGCGTACACGACCTACGGCGCGTTGAACGCGGCGCGCGACAACGTCATCGTGCTCTGCCACGCGCTCACGGGCCACTCGCTCGCGCACCAGTACTGGAGCGCCATGGTCGAGCCCGCGTGGACCGACGAGTACTTCGTCGTCTGCGCCAACATCCTCGGCTCCTGCTACGGGTCCACGGGCCCCACGTCCGTTGACCCGCGCACGGGCCGCCCCTACGGCGCCAGCTTCCCGCGCGTCACGCTGCGAGACGCCGTCGCGCTCCAGAAGCGCCTCCTCGTCGAGCACCTCGGCGTCAACCAGGTGCAGGCCGTCGTCGGCGGCTCGCTTGGAGGCATGCAGACGCTCGAGTGGGCGTTCCAGGGGCCCGAGCTCGTCAAGCGCTTCGTGGCCATCGCCTGCAACTCGCACCACTCGGCGTGGCAGATCGGCATGAGCGAGCTCCAGCGCCAGGCCATCTACATGGACCCGCTGTTCAATAACGGCAACTACGACCCCGAGCGGCCGCCGACCCAGGGACTCTCGCTCGCGCGGCAGATCGCCATGATGAGCTACCGCACGCACGCCGCGTACATGGACAAGTTCGGCCGCAAGCGCGTGGCCGAGAGCGAGGGCTCCGCCGATGCCGACAGTGCCCCGTTCCTCGTGCAGAGCTACCTCGCGTACCAGGGCGAGAAGTTCCTCACGCGCTTCGACGTCAACTCGTACCTCACGCTCATGAATATGATGGACACGCACGACGTCGGTCGTGGCCGTGGAGGTGTCGCCAAGGCGCTCGCATCACTCACACAGCCTGCACTCGTTGTCGGCGTCGAATCAGACGTGCTGTACCCGCTGTCGGAGCAGCGCGAGCTCGCCGACATGCTGCCGAACGCCCAGTTTGCCTCGCTGTCGTCGGAGCACGGCCACGACGGCTTCCTCCTCGGCCAGGAAGAGATCAGTGACCTCACCAAGCGCTTCCTCGCCGAGAACTGAGACACTCAAACCTCAAGTGTACACCACGCGTACAGATAGTCTAGTAGTGACTGCATGTTACATATCTTGCATTTCCACATCTCACTCCCCAAACGAGGCCTCGCCCTGGGTCCCGCGCATCCGGTTCGCCCGGTAGCGCGCGGTCTACGGCTAGGCTTGCGATAATAAACCATCACAGCGAGGGGGTTTTCCCTCCATCCTCACCACAATTTCTCTCTTGTGCCTTCGATCTTGGATTCTATTATGTTCACTTGTAGAGTAACGACGAAAGTTGCGAGACGCGCTTGTTGGAGTGGCGGAATCGTAATGCGAGACGTTTGTTTAGCACCTTGAGCACTTCAACTGCCGTGTGCGGAGCGCTAGCCTCTAGCTGCTGCATCGCAGCCGCGCTTAACCGCAGCACGATGCACTCAGACGTCGCGATGTACCGATACACTTGTGCGGAATCCCCAGTGGCCGACATATTTGGGGTGACAACGGAGCCTGCTCCAATCTTCAGCAGTCGCGACTTCGCCGTCGTAAACGGTGTCCAGCTCTGGGTTTCGGGAACTGCGAACGACAGGCGACGCGATATGGACGATCCTAGCGACTCCGGTTCTTCATTATCGTTCAAGTCAGACGATGATGGCGAGGTTGATGGTGTGGTCGTATCAGGTGCAGCTATACCGGGGATATTGCGTGTGTTTGAGAACTCTGAATCGGACATGACGTTGATGAAGCCGAAGCACACGAAGTACGTGTCCTTGTTCGTTCCAGGGGTGGTGAGTAGTACCGACCCAGTGGAAAGATTGACAATGTCGAGGTGTGCTGCAAGCGGAAGAAGTTTCTGGGTGTCGATTCCGCTGCCCCCGTCACTGGTGTCGTAAATGCTCATAAAATGCTCCCACAGATCGAGCTGACTCATGCGTCGCCACTCTTCGATCGAACCTGTTGTCTGCGTCTTGAGTTCGTCTGGGAGTAGCTCGCTTTCGCATATCTCAAGTGTGACATCCACATCGCTGCTGAGCAAGTGAACGCGTTGCGAATAATGATTTTGTCGAAGCGCAAGCTCAATCGAGGGCTTGAGTCCACAAAAGTAGATGTCAAACATGTATCGGTCCGCGAGAACGGATGCCTTGCGAAAGTTGAGCAAGGCTGTCGCATCAAAGCTGGGAACGAGGCCGAAATCGATGACCACAGATTTCAATTTAGGGAACTCGATAGACCGAACACGCGTCTCAATGCGCTCCAAAATGTTCACAGATGTCCCGAAAAACAGGTAGCCTTGTAGTCGCAGTACAAAAATGGCGGAGCCTTCTTCGTCGAGGAAACGGGTCTGCTCTGGTGTGCGATCGACAGCACTACGAGCGAGTGCTCCAGTGGTTTCGTGATGCACACATCCGACTTCGTAGATCCGGTAAATCAGCTCAACCATTGAGATCACCACACCCAGTCCCACGCTCTCAAGCATTCCAATCACGAGAAAACTCGTTGTAATAAGCACCACGATTCCTTTTTCCACAGGTTTGAGAAAATTGAATGGTGCCACGAAGTAAGCCTCAATGAAGTGCAGTCCAACAGATAGGAGTAGCCCTCCAAAGATAAACTTTGGTACATATTGCAGCATGCCGATACCTTGCCACCAGAGCATGACAATAAGCACCGCGCAGACAAGTGCAGGCACCTTTTCGTGCGCCTCGAATTGTTTCATAATGCCCATGGCAGAAAGATAATGGCAGCCTCCGCAGCATCCAAGCATCCCACTCGCCATGTTTGCGAGACCTATGACGCGCATTTCGTTGTCCGGAGAGATCTCACGCCCAAACAACGTAGACAAAGAGGTTGTTGCCACACTGTATTTGAGCGCGCCAAGAATCACCAGTGATACCATGAATCCCATGCACTCGTGCGTCAGTGCATGCCAGTCGACGTGCTTCAGCTTAATGTGTGACCACGAATACCACATGGGTGTGTCTCGAACAACTTTTGGCTTCCATGAGAACACCCAACCAGCAGCACCCTGGTCTTGAACATCCATCCCAGCCATCGACATCAGAAGCTGGTATCCCAAAAGCGCTACAATTAGAAGGCACGGAAATGAAATGGCGACCGGGATCTTCAGATACTGGCCGAACCGAGCAAATCCGGCAAATAAAACTGCAGGCCAAATGAGCAGCTGCTGCTTCAGGGTAAAAAACTCTAGCGTAAAAGCTTTGCTCGATGCCATGTGGATTCCGTTGCGCATCAACTCGGCTCCAATTCCCGAGAGAAAACCGGCAATTACTGCGGGGACAGCGCAAATTAGAAATCAAGCTGCGAAATGTGAGTTGCCAAATCTGAAGGTTGTAGCCGTACCGGGATATGGCATGTAGTTGGCAATTGAGGTGACTCGGAACGACCCCATGACGAAGAAAACAGCACCAAGAATCAACGATGTCAGCGATACCATGACAATGGTTGTTGGGAGAACCTTTTCGAGGTCTCCGTGCAGGTGGTCCGTGATCTTGTCTGCCATGGAGGACATGATTGGCGCGCTGTGCGTGGCAGGTTGCTCAAGGTCAGCCCGTGCATCATTCCAATCGCTTGCTATCAGACAGGAACGTACACAAACACGTCCATGGCGCCGAGCGTCCACGGCGCTTGGCTGAACCAAGCGAGCACTACGCACAGCACGGCCGTGCCGAGCAGGTTCATGTCAATGAAGTCGGCGATGACGGTCGCCAGCGGCGTGCCGTGGCCGACAATGACGCTCGCGCACGACACGGCGAGCGTGGAGGACAGCAAGAAGGCGATGACGCCGGACGTGAAGTTGACCATGGCCGTGAGCGCGATCCGCTTGGCCCTGTCCGCGGGTGCCTCGACCGGTTCAAGCTCGGGCGCGCGGCTGGAGACGGGGAAGAAGCTGCCGCTCGCCTGCGCGGGCAGCTTGCCGCCGGCGCCGTAGCTGTGCCTGGGCGTCCGCTTGATGGCCAGCCCTCCGTAGGTCGCGGGCCCGCGCGCGCCCTGCGCCTGCGGGAAGTACGAGCCCTGGTAGCTGCTGACGCGGCGCATGAGCAGCGCCTGCTCCTGCTGCGCGTCGCGCGCCTGCGACATGGCGAGCGCCGAGCTCGCGTGCGCCCACGAGCCGCCGCCCGCGGGCCCAGGGCTCAGCGCCGCCACCTCGAGCGCGCCGCGCGCCAGCGGCAGCGCCGTCGGCTCCATGGCTCGGAGAAAGTGCGACCAGGGGCAGCGGCGGCCGTATACTTACGGCGGGTGCGCGCGGGGCCGCGAGAAGCCGAGTGGGAGAGGCGGGCGGCGAGCGGCGGGCGCTGACGCGGCCGAGTGGCAAATGCGCCAAGCCGCTGCCGGCGGTTTCTCCATCTCCCCCGCATACTCAGCCCAAGTCAACCGCGACACCACGAAAGTTGCCCTGTGACGGTCTTGCGGAATGGTCGCGTAGCTTGGGCGGACCATCGAGGGCTGAGGCCGGGTCTATGCTGAAGCCATGGGCGTCGAGGCCGAAGGAGGAGGGCGGAGCGGCCCAGTGGACCTCGTTGAACTTGCCGGCCGAGGGGACCAGCAGGCGGCTGGCATTGCCGATACGCACCCATCACGCAGAGGAAAAGGGGCCGGAGAGCGAAGCGCCTCACCCGCTGTGGTCAATGCGCGTGCATGAGTGTACTCCAACCATGGGCGGTGGCGCGATCGAGCGACCTGCATGAGCGCGTTGGTGTCGTCGACGGATCGCGGCGGTTGAAGCTGGTTCGCACTGTGCGTGTACACCGTGCAGCGACGAGTCCGGCATTGGGCAGATCAGGTCGACGACAATTGAGATGGACGGATTCACGAAAAGTGTCGAGATGATTGATTCGATGCGGACAGGAGCTACAGCGCCTGCAGGCGACACAGCGAGCCTACGCGGACGAGACGCACATGGAGAAAAAGTCGTTGAAGGCCTCGCACGTGAGGCCCGCGGCGCAGACGCCCTCGGTGTCCTCGGCGCCCGTGCACTCGCCGTAGAGCTGGATGCCGGGCAGGTACGGTGCCGCGGCGCACTCCTGGGCGCTGCCCTTGGTGCGGCAGTACTTGCCCGGGTCGCAGGCGTTGGTCGTGCCGTTGGCCGTCGTGCAGCCCTCGGCGGCGGCGCCGCGGTTGAGCCGGTACGCGTCGGGCGGCATGCAGTAGCAGTCGGCGTTGGCCGTGTCCATGCAGAGGCAGGTGAAATCGAAGAGGCACTTGGAGGGCAGTGACGTGTCTGAGGTGCTGCAGGCGGCCCAGGGCATGGTCGTCGAATCGTCGATCTCGTCCAGGAAGGCCTCGGCGCGCGGCAGGCAGCGCTGCGTGCCCGTGCCGTCGTCCTGGCACTCATACGCCGCGTCGGCGCACAGCAGCACGGCGCCGCCGTTCGGGCACGTTGCGTTCACAGCGATCACCTCCGTCTCCTGGAACTTGAGATGCGCGCCGTGGTGGTGCGAGCGCACGCGCAGGCTGGCGGCGTCCATGGCCGCGGCGGTGGCGGCTGCGGCTGCGAGGAGGGTGAGGAGCTTCATGGCGGTCGAGGTAGCTTGCTGGGTGCAGGGCAACTTGGGGAGTGGCGACAAAAGATGCACACGATCTTTCCACCCCGTGGTCGAAGAGAACCTTCCCATTCGAGTGACGCAGCATGGCGCACACTATGGTATCCACAATTCGGGTCGGATCGCGCCGGACAGAGGCACAATCCAGCGACTGCTGGATGCCAGATTTGATCCCGATCCCAGCTGCAGGCGCTCATGAGTCGGAGACAGGCGCTGGCGGCGCTGCTGCTGGCGGCCGCAGCTGCGCTCTCGCCGGCCGCCGCGCGCTCGCTGCACATCGCGGTGCACCGCGAGGCCTCGAGCCCCGCGCCGAGCGTGCGCGTGGTGGCGGACGGGGCCTCGTGCGGCAGCTCGGCCTCCGAGATCCCCATGTGCGCGTCCAGCGGCTTCGTCTGCCGCATGGAGGTTGGCCGCGAGATGGCCGCCGAGCCGCCGAGCTGCCTGCCCTACGCGCCAGAGGAGATGCGCGACGACCCGTTCGCGGACGAGGCGGCGGCCGCGGCGCCCTGGGGCTTCTGCGACCCGCAGGCCGCGGCCGCGCCGGTCTGCCAGCGCCAGTTCCGCTGCGAGTGCTGGCGCGCTGGCGCGGCCTGCCAGTGCCTGCCGCCCGACGCCGTGCCGGACAACAAGCGCCAGCCCAGCGGCCCAGACGGAGCGCTGCGGTGCGGGGACGCTGGCGGGGACTGCGCCGAGGGCGAGTACTGCAAGTTCGCGGCCGGCGGCGGCATGCAGTGCGGCGAGAAGCCGTACTACTCGTGAACACCAAGGCATTGACATCTTCGTTTTTCATGGTTTTGCACTTGAGTAATGTATGGTTACGATACTCGATACTCGTCCTCGTGGACGCTGATTGGCGGGAGTGCCACCAATCGGAGCCTGCCAACGCTGATTGACCACTTTGTGTGTACCCATGCCTGCGTTGACGCACTGTGGTGCAACAACTCCATTCCTCATCTCGCCTTGCAGCTCGCACTGCTTAACTTCAAACTCTCAAGCATCAGCCGAGATGGAGCTCCTGCTTGAGCGAGTGCACTCGGGCGTGCAGCGGATCCAGCAAAACGCCCACGTGCAGCGGCTCCAGAAGAATGTGCATGCGCATCTGCAGAACTTGGCGATGACAGGAGCAGCACCACAGCTTTCGACTTCGACGTGGGCACTCGAGTCCATGTTCGTGCCTCAGCACTGGGACACCACTCGCCACCGAACAACCTCTTCAGCTACTCCAACGCCGCGCTTCTCCGATTGTGAAGGCCAAACAGACGTGCTTACCGACATGGATGGCGTGTCGCTGCTGATTGCATCGTACCTTGACGGCGAATCGGTCGCGGCTGTTCAAGGGGTTAGTCGCGCTTGGAGGGCGTTCATTGCGCAGTATCGAGAAGTGTTGTACGCGCAGCTGCTGCACCCACGCGCTTGTGGCTTCCCGAACGTCATTTCGTCGAGCTGCGCCTTCAAATCGTACCTGTTCTCGCTTCGCGACGCGCTCGACATCGAGCTTCGGCACACTATCGCGATTGAGCCTGTTGCCACGGCTCTCGAACAGTACTGCGTATCTGACTCTTCAGGAAGTGCCTTTGTTGCCATGTTCTGCGACCTCATCGAGTTCCAAGATCCAACAATCGCCAAGTTCGTTGCACACAAACGCCAGAGCGCGCTCAGCATGGTGCTTGTACGCACTCCCGATGATGTTCGCGCTTTTCGCAAGCGCTCACACTTTGTCGGTCCGATCACATTTGTGCCCATCGAGAATCCGCACTGGCCTCCCTTCGAGCCATACCAACCGCTTGCCGACTGTCCCGGGTTTCTTGGCTACGCCTATGACCACGCCACCATTGTGCCAGGGTATGAATCGCTGCAGCAGACTGTAGTCAAGTCGATTTTGAAGGAGCTCATGTTGTTCGACACACAAGACCACGCGACGGCGTACGGACTGAGTATTGGTACTGCTCCCTTCGCTGCAATTGTTAGCGACGACCCGGAGGATGGTGCTGATTACAACCGCTGGGCTGCCACCGCGACATTTTCGACGCCACTCCGACGCAGGATGCGGCACCTGACTGCCCAGCAGCGGATCGACAGACTGAAAGAGCGCATTGTGGACGTCGATCGATGCATTATGTCCCATGTAAACTAGTTTGCTTGCTCATCATACGATAAATACACACGCTTCTAAATGGGCGGTGGTATGTACATGTGGGGTCAAAGGCTCAAGAGATTATACACTGCGCGCCCGCACCACAAAAAAGAAAGGAACACGAGCGGTCACCCATGTCTTGCAACAGCAGCTTGGTCGTCAAACGCTGCTCAGTACTGCTGGGACTCCCGGCGCTCGCATCGTCAGCTTCGTTCGCCTCGATATTGTTTTCTTCTTGAATATTTGTGCGCTGACGAGGAGGTAAAGGTCGAGCGCGACTTCTCTCGCTGCCACTTCGATTGAGTGCACTACTGCGGTATCGCTGGAATGCTTTGGAATCCGTATAATAGTGACAGAGCACTGAGTCGACCTTATCGACGTGCGCCTTGCTCATATACGTCTGAGCAGGAACCGTGCCTTTTGGATCGTTGTTTTCTCGCGTTGGGTCTTCGTCCTTCGGGTTTATCAGTGTGAGTTTGAGGTACCTACAGATTGGATTGCATCTGTGGGACCCCAAGAAGCGCGAAAATCCCCGAACAGACAAATTTCCCTTGCCAAATTCCTTTCCGCGCCGAGTATGAATTTGCGGATCGGTGTAATGGTCACCCACACCTTGGATGTCGACAACAAGAATCTGCTCGCCTGATGCCTCGTAAGTGAAGTGCGAGAATGCTTGTGGAGTGTTGCGCTCGAGCTCACTTACGTACCCAAAGTTGTTGTTGTGCTTGTGATACTCGCCAGCAATAAACGGCTCGACGCCACAGATTGTGCCGTGAAGCGACAATCCCTCTGGAATATCGTCGTCACCGTTCGTCGACGCTGTTGACGGGATGAGTTGCAGAATCCACGCCTCAAGGAACTCAACACGGCGTGGTGGGTTGTACGAGTTGTACTGCTTGGCGAACTTGGCCGCGACAGCTTGCATCTCGACGTCGCGAAAGTAGGTGTCCGGATTCTCATTGGGATTGATGGCAACCTTGGCCACGTAGGAGTCGTAGGACAGTCCCGGGCCTTTGCTGGCACTCAGATCCTGGAGATGGAAAACTTGACGAAGCCCACCGCGTGCAAATGGCTGCGGGTCGATCTTGACTTGTATGCGTGATGATGTCCACTGTTGAGTTGAATAGTTAGATCATCTCGACTGGACGGCGGCGAGTGGGGAGATAGAAGCAAGGTGCCACATACCTTGCATGTAATGGAGTCAAAGACGTGTTTGATGGCGTCTCTCGCTCTCAGTTGTGAAAAATCTGGGGGTTCGTGGTAGATAATGGGCAATTCAAGCTCCAGCAGATCTGTTGTTTTGGAGATGCCTAGATCCACATGAATGAGTCAGAACTCAATCTTGATGTTATCGCATCGACGTGCACTTACTTGGCTCTGGGATGGGGCCAGGCTCGCCGACAAGCTGCACGTGGCGGTCTTTGTACTCCGTGACCGTGATGAACCCTTCTTGGAGCAGCAATTGCAGGTTGTGCAGCTTTTCCAGTTTCTCTCGCTCTTCTTCGCTTGAAAGCGCCGTTGGTACTGCATCGATGTTGGCGCTGTCTCCTGCATTCTCGGCATCGTCTAATGAAGCAACGTCGCTACCGCTGTCGTCATCGCTGTTGTCACTATCCCCGACGCCCGCTTGCACGGGGAAAAGCTCTCCGCCGATGGCGAACAAATTGCTGCGCCGAGTATGGCCAAGCAGGTAATTGTCCGACCTGGTGCGCAGCCGCACCGGCGACACTAGAGCGGACGGCGACGAGCACGGCGAGGACGCTCGTTCGTCTCCGCCCGCGAGCGGGCTCGGGTACTTGTTCAGGCTGAGGCTGCGTGTGATGCCTCCACGCACGGCGGACGCCTTGGCCGCGACCCATCTGCGGAGCGACAGCGAGGTCGTCGAGGCCGCGTAGAGCCTGGAGACGGGGCCGAGCAGCCGCGGGTCGCCGCTGGGCTTGGCCGCCACGTCGGAGCTCAGGAAGCGCCGGCGCACGGGCCGCGCGTCGGCGGCCCCGGGGTTGTAGGCGCAGCGCAGCGGCAGCGGCTGCGGCTGCGGCTGCAGACGGCCGCGGCGGCCGTGGACGCTGCCGCCAAGCGAGGATGAGGACGCCGAGGACGCGCGCGAGGACGGCGAGCGCGCGGACGGGGACAGCGCCGGCGGCGCGG